>JAJIRX010000301.1:0-115462 GCA_023853785.1 Psilocybe azurescens | reverse complement strand
ACAGATGAGGTGCACAGACTCAATGAGCTGTTAAACCGGCCCTGTTCACAGTGATTTGGGTTGACGGAGAAGATGTACACATACCAGACCTTTGGAGGCAGTACTTTACAGTGCCCCACCCGGTACCAGTTAGAACCACTTGTACCCAGTCGGAACCAGTCAGAATCCACTCAGTCTCACTTGGAACTGGTCCTAATTTCTCAGAATGTACTTACCAGGTGTACAAAATAGTGCTTAGTCAGCATTACATAATAATTGCTTACATAAGCTTATAAATGATGTATTGAAATCACATGACATTGTATGCTTGGTCAGTATTATATAATATTTTTACATAAGCTCTTAAGTAATCCATTCAGATCACATGATATTTGTAATAAATGCAAAATTATAAAATACACTCAGCAGAAATTGAACCAACAGCTTTATATATATTAATTCTATACATGCTTTACCAACTACACTATTATTGTTTGTGGTATTCTTAACATTTTATAAATTATATACCATTCTTTACAACACCCAACAATATATTCTGGCACTTCCTCTGAAGCTATGCCCACATATTATATATCAAAATGATCAGAAAATTGAGGGAAATGCACCTGTATTTACATCATCATCTTAATATTATGTCAGCATGTTCAATATACAAAATACTGTAAATTTGAATATATATGGATATTGTAAACCACTTTTTGCAACAAAATAGCACTCTGTTAGCTATATATTAATAGTGTTGCAATAATAGAAATTAATGGAATGCAAAGATTAATTTTATTCAAGAAATTTGGATTATATAAGCACAGATTTATATGAAAAATAGGTATTTCTTTACCAGAAAATTTTTAATTTTATATAACTATTACATAAATATATTCTCCTCAATTTTACAATTCTAACAATACCAAATTTGTCACAAACTGTTAAGATCTATGTATACTTTTTGTGTTATTACTTGCTGAGCTGTAAATAGTATGCTGATATAATATGGTTCTACTTGGTACCACTCAGATTCCACTTTGAATTGGGTCTAATTGGTTTTAAATTTGATGAAATCCACTTGGATTCCAGTCAAATTCCAATCAGATTTTGGTCAGACTTGGTAACAGTGGAACCGGTCAGTACCAGTGGTTCCAATTGGAATCCAGTCAGAATCTGGTCAGAAAAATTTGGACATTTTACTGCTAATTTGGCAGGGACACTGCCAAATAAAATTCCAGTCAGAACCAGTCAGATTCCAACCAGTTCTGATCAGTACCTGTGGGGAGTGTAAAGACCTCTTTGGAAGATAGGACTACTCAGAAGTTGTTGGATTGTGTCCCAGAAACACAAAACAAATCTCTTCAACCTTGCAAATGTATAGAAGAAAACAGTTTTTTGTAAACTGGATGAAAACATCACCAAAGAAGGTGGTGTCACTCCCTTGATTCAAGATGTTAATGAAGATTGTCAATCTGATTCAGTAAAAGCTATTGAACAGACTCCTATTGTATATGAAAGCAATAACAAGATAATACTGTATAAATGCTCACAGTTGGAAGACTGGGAACATCCAGAATTTGGCAGAAGCTCTAAAGCAAATAATCAATGAAAGAATTACTAGTGACTTTGTTGTGATGCACTACCCCAAACCCTAAACCATATGTAATTCTTAAATGCTATAGAGTGACTGAACATTAACTCACAAGCACACTTTGGTTTGTAATAGCCAAATCCAAACCCAACCCAAACCCAACCCAAACCCAACCCAAACCAAACCCAAACTTGAACTTACCCAAACAGGTAATAGTAACAATTACCTTATTAGAAAAGAATGCCACTATTTTGCATTGACAGTCGAATTGTCAAAACATCTCAATTGGGTAACTCAGATCTTACCAAAAACAAAGCACTGCTGGTTTAGTAAGCAATGCCCAACACCTAGGTTAGTAAGTGTTGCCCAACACAAAGCACCACTGGATTAGTATGTTCAAACCCAGGAACCTGGCCTTGTACAAAGTAGGTTGATGCAGGCCAGACTCGTTTTCAGACTTGTCTGGGTAGCATTAGTAGCATGAATAGACTGCAATTGCACAAAGTCTATAGTCTATTCTTGAACATGTTGGTAAGCTATTACTTGGACATGACTAATATTTTAGTCAGATCGTTAGATTAGAGCAACTCTAACACCTGATTCATAATCAAAGTCACTCAATGACTGATCCACCCACGATGTCATTTGTAACAAGCCTGATCAGCTCTATTGTAGTTAGTCAGTAAAACCTCTGATGATTCTGTTTTAGGAGGTCTTTACCTTCCCCACCTATTCCAGACAGAATCCAACTTCATTCCTGGAATGAAGATGGATTATATCAGATTCCAGTCTGAATATCATGTCATATCACCCTGGTATTTTGTATGGGTAAATGAACATGGATTCCAAATGGATTCCAACTGGATTCCAGAAAATAGGCCATTCCAAATGGAATATTCCAGTTTCATTCCAATAGAATGGCTGGAATCCAACTGGAATACCATATATTGCATTGGGTTTGGTCAAACATATGTTTATTCCAATGGAATAGGGTGGAATCTGAGTGGAATAGTGTCCCAGCATTTTTATTATATTTTATTATATTTTATATGAGTGTAAAAAATAAAATCCATTTACAGGAATCAAACTCAGGCAACCCAAGATTGCCAAATGTGGACAATAAACCAGCTAAGCTATACAGGCCTTGACACAAGTAAAAAATTAGTAAATATATACTGAAGCTGTCTATTTCTCAGCATTGCTCGGCACATGCCAATCAACAACAACGTGCATGACACATCGGACACCACCTTTTCTTCCGGCTACCACCACCACCACCTCGTCAGTTGGAGCCAGGCAACAGCCAACCCGACATGATGGAGGATGCCAACAATCGTGATGCCCATGCCAACGACAATGACAACAGTAACAACAAGGACCCAGACGAGGATGACCGCAAACATGACAACAAGAACCCGGACAACAACATAGGCGAAGACCCAGACGTAGATGAGGATGATGGTAATGACAACCTCGAAAAGGACAAGGACAGCAGCAGCAATGAGGACAAAGACAGCGACGGTGACTGCCATGGCGACAAGGACGATGGCGACGGGTGCGGACAGGTATGACAACAGCAAGGACAGCGGCTGGAACAATGAGGGCGATGGCAACGGGTATGGATGGGTGCAGCAGCGAAGAGGATGAGGATGGGGACGGGGATGGGGATGGGGACGGGGATGGGGATGGGGATGGGGATGGGGATGGGGACGGGGATGGGGATGGGGACGGGGACAACGGCTGCAACAGTGACAAGGACACGGACGGCAGCTGCAACAGCGATGGGTACGGACAGGTACAACAACGGTGGCTACAACAACAACAACAACAACACAGACAATGGCAATGGGTATGAGGACGACACGGACAATGGGAATGGAGACAGTGGCTGCAACAGTGATGACGGCAACGGTGATGGGTACCAACAGGTACAAGGACAGCAAGGACAGCGGCTGCAGCAAGGACAAGCACAGCGCCTGCCACAGTGACGAGGGATGTGAACAACAACAACAGGTACTGACTGCAACGGGTACTGATGGCAACGGGTATTGATGGTAACGGATACTGACGGCAACAGGTACAAGGACAGCAGCTGCCACAGCAACGACAAGAGTGAAAACAACGCGGACAGCAGCTGCATAGACAACGATGAAGGGTACGACGGGTATGGACGACCTGACAGATGACGCATACTGCAAGACGACACAGTCCACAATGACGCATACGATGGACATGACAGACACCAACGGCCATAGCAGACGCATATGATGGCCACCACATGTACAGTGAGGCTAAGACATCCCCTTGCCCCATTTTTTATTTATTTGCTTATTTATTTATTTTTGTACATAACATTGTAGATAATAATGTAATACATAGTTTTCTATATATTATGTTATACTATTTTGTGAATCTACCATAAGTAATACATTCCATGTGGAATTAAAGTTGGACTTGGTGAATTTCACTAAGTCCTCTCTTTAATGAACTAATCTGGAATGAACTTGGATTCCAATTGGAATGGGTTCATTCCATGATTCCAGACCCATTCCACTTGAAACCATTAATTGGAATCTAATTGGAATTGGTCTGGATTCCATGGATTCCATTTGGAATGAGTGGGGCATGGTAAAGTACTGCGTTTTAGGATGGAAAAGATTACAAAGGTAACAATAAAAGGATTAGAAATTGATAGTCAATTTGCTAAGAACAGGCATTTAGCTTAGTAAACATGTGCTTATTTTAGGAGCATATAGTAATATTCCTTATGTACAATAGCTACTGATGAGTCTATAAAGACAAAATGGCTACTTTGGATACCCCTCCAAAGCTATTTAGCTAGTATCACCCCAAACTCACAAGTTTTATACAGCCGATCACATTTTTGCACCCCCTCACCCCCTCACCCCAAGTTTTGCTCACCACTTTAAAGTTGTGTACTGATCTTGAATGTATCAATTCTATTAGATCATTATCACTGCAATGCACATCTAAACCCCAAGCTGAAGAAGACCTCTGCCGGTAAACTACCACATTGACATAACTGATTCATAGTTTCTACCGGAAAGGTGAACATGAACAATCAGGACAAGCTCTTCTGCACAATTTGAATTATTATAGTGAACAGAGTAGTTCATAGAGTATTACACTGTGATTGAAACTTGATGTTACAGCATGAAAGGAGCAACCTCTGACCAGCAGGGCTTTAAAAATTGGAAGTTTTTGTTACAGAAATATAATGCCACTCAACAATCCTCCTTCAATACTATTGAGAATGCAGGTTACAATGTTTCAACAGGTGGCTACAAGTTCCAAGCTATTCTGAATGAAACAGATACAATTGAATGTAGAATTTTCATTTGATCAGTGGAGCCCATGCTCATGATAACTAGGCAACTGCACAGGTAACCCTCAGGTATCTGGGCACCTACCCATACCCGTACCCGTGACCCGCACGGGTTTACTCGTCAAAACGAGCTCAAGAACATGAAAATAGGCCCAGAAACAAAGGAGATGTTGTCAAATTCGCTATTTTCGACGAATTTGACCATATCTCTCTCAGTTCTGGTCCAAAAATCAGGTTTTTGGGCTCGTCTTGAAGGTCGCGGGTATGCAAATGCGTACCCTAACCCGCAAGTACCCCTACCCACGACCTGTACAGTGAGATGTTTAGTGCAGGGTGCCTTTGTAATTGCCCAATACACAACACCCAATCAAATATTTATATTGATCAGTTCAATCTGGGACAGTAAGCTTTAAGGCTTATTACAATAAACTAGTTTAGCAGAGTACAGACTTAGATAATCACTCTTGGGTAATCACTAGTAGCTAGAGAACTCTTTTAGACAGGTGAGTACACACAAGGCACTGAAATAGCAAGGGCAATCTCTCAATGTGAGGGTGATCACCAATATCAAGGGGATCGCTTCTGGGGAGAGCATACATGGGGCACTTAACAGATCTTTTTACAAAACCCAAAACTTCAAACTATCAAACACTATAAGCAATTGCCCATATTCACACATAGCAGATCCTTAGTTCCTAGGCTGCATTGCAAATCACAAGTATTATGGCCAGATCTAGTAGACCGCCATATGCTGAGTTGTACACAAGATTTCAATTGCCAATACATTTGGTCCATGGGGTGATCACCTGTGTGGCACAGTGATGTCTGATCCCCTAGCAGTTGATCGCCTAATTTAGTGAACAGCCTTTGTGAGGCCTGGACACAGTGATTGCTTTTGCTAATTAATAAGGTTTCCATCACTTGATGATCATTTGGTAAGAGACTGATGGGTGTTACCTCTTGTAACAGCCAAGGTCACTTCTTAGAAGTTCTTCCTTGCATGGGGCTAATAGCATGATCAATGGTGCAGACAATCACCTTGGGCACTCAGTTAGGGCTGCTTTGATAGCTGTGTAGGAAACTAAAAGTAGTCTTTGATTCATAGCGCTGATTAATAGGCCATACTACCCTTTAATTAGTTTGTAAGGTCTACTACACTTGTTGGTCCACTAGGAAGTGGAGCTGCAAAGCCTAATTATCTGGCATATCTCCTACCCTTCACTAATATAATATACTAGCTTATTACAGATAATGATCGCAAAATAAGGGCCTCTGTGTCTCACTATGAATTGTAAGCTCAGAATAGTTTACACCCCTTTCAACAGGTAGGCCATACCCATTCAGTAGCCTAATGATAACAGTGTTCATGCTTGAACTCAGGCTCTTGATGTCATGTGAGCTGTTTGAAAACACAAGGCGTTTACAAGTCCAGTTTGTGTTTTTGAGAGAGCCCTCACATGTTGTTCCAGGAACAATTCCTTTTGCTTTCTCAAAGGGAACACTCATGATGCACATGAACTTTGGCTGGCACTCACAATATTGTACCCTGAACAGCTGAATGGGCCAACAGGATGCCTAGGCATACAATACCATGGTTTGTCTTTTGCTATTCAAACACAGTACATAGTCAACACAGATTTATTGAAGAACTCATTGTGGTGGATATTGAATATTGTCTCCACTGCCAATGTGATTGGGTGTCTGAATTGGAAAAGTGCAAGCTAGATTAGTGCCATCTGATTATTACCACATTTGCCTTCCATTTGAATAAAATTGAGAAATAGTGGGGAGCATCGCAGCTCTAGAGACCGAGTAAGTGGAGTATAACTTGTTACAGGAGGTTCTGATTGAGTTCACTGTGTGTTGCTACAGTGTTCATGGCTATGATATACATAGATGCTCAACAGAAGACAAGCAAACAGTGAAAGGGAAAATTTATCAGCAGACTGATTTAAAATGAGAGAGATGAGCACTGTATAAATATCACAGTAGATGGAATGAAAATATACAGAAAAGGAGTGAACAACAAGTTTGCTGAAGTTTTGTGATGGAGATTGATGGAATCCATTACATTAGTCATGCTCAGGAGAGTGTTGCTGCTTGCTTTTATCCATCACCACCACCTCAAGTGCCTCTGCTGCCTTCCACTGCCCCTGGTTCCTGTATGTGGCTGCAAGATTGGTCGTGCTTGTGAGTGTGTCAGGATGATCATTGCCAAGCAGCTGCTTGCTCTTCTCCATCACCACCACTTGGAGCACCTCTGCTTCCTTCCACTTTCCCTGGTTCCAGTATGTACCTGCAAGATTGGCCATGCTTGTGAGTGTGGAAGGATGATCATTGCCAAGCAGCTGCTTGCTCTTCTCCATCACCATCACCTCAAGTGCCTCTGCTTCCTTCCACTTCCCCTGGTTCCTGTATGTGGCTGCAAGATTGCCCATGCTTGTGAGTGTGTCAGGATGATCATTGCCAAGCAGCTGCTTGCTCTTCTCCATCACCATCACCTCAAGTGCCTCTGCTTCCTTCCACCTAGCCCCTGGTTCCAGTACGTGCCTGCAAGTTTGGCCATGCTTGTGAGTGTGGAAGGATGATCATTGCCAAGCAGCTGCTTCCTCTTCTTCATCACCACCACCTCAAGTGCCTCTGCTTTCTTCCACTTCCCCTGGTTCCTGTATGTGCCTGCAAGATTGGCCATGCTTGTGAGTGTGTCAGGATGATCATTGCCAAGCAGCTGCTTGCTCTTCTCCATCACCACCACCTCAAGTGCCTCTGATTCCTTCCACTTCCCCTGGTTCATGTACGTGCCTGCAAGATTGGCCATGCTTGTGAGTGTGGAAGGATGATCATCACCAAGCATCTGCTTCCTCTTCTCCATCACCACCACCTGGAGCACCTCGGCTTCCTTCCACTTCCCCTGGTTCTGGTATGTGGCTGCAAGATTGGCCATGCTTGTGAGTGTGGAAGGATGATCATTGCCAAGCAGCTGCTTGCTCTTCTCCATCACCACCACCTCAAGTGCCTCTGCTTCCTTCCACTTCCCCTGGTTCCTGTATGTGGCTGCAAGATTGCCCATGCTTGTGAGTGTGTCAGGATGATCATTGCCAAGCAGCTGCTTGCTCTTCTCCATCACCACCACCTCAAGTGCCTCTGCTTCCTTCCACTTCCCCTGGTTCCTGTACGTGCCTGCAAGATTGCCCATGCTTGTGAGTGTGGAAGGATGATCATTGCCAAGCAGCTGCTTGCTCTTCTCCATCACCACCACCTCAAGTGCCTCTGCTTCCTTCCACTTCCCCTGGTTCCTGTATGTGGCTGCAAGATTGCCCATGCTTGTGAGTGTGTCAGGATGATCATTGCCAAGCAGCTGCTTGCTCTTCTCCATCACCACCACCTCAAGTACCTCTGCTTCCTTCCACCGCCCCTGGTTCCAGTACGTGTCTGCAAGATTGGCCATGCTTGTGAGTGTGGAAGGATGATCATTGCCAAGCAGCTGCTTGCTCTTCTCCATCACCACCACCTCAAGTGCCTCTGCTTCCTTCCACCGCCCCCTGGTTCCAGTACGTGCCTGCAAGATTGGCCATGCTTGTGAGTGTGGAAGGATGATCATTGCCAAGCAGCTGCTTCCTCTTCTCCATCACCACCACCTCAAGTGCCTCTGCTTCCTTCCACTTCCCCTGGTTCCTGTATGTGGCTGCAAGATTGGCCATGCTTGTGAGTGTGGAAGGATGATCATTGTCAAGCAGCTGCTTGCTCTTCTCCATCACCACCACCTCAAGTGCCTCTGCTTTCTTCCACTTCCCCTGGTTCCTGTATGTGGCTGCAAGATTGGCCATGCTTGTGAGTGTGTCAGGATGATCATTGCCAAGCAGCTGCTTGCTCTTCTCCATCACCACCACCTCAAGTGCCTCTGCTTCCTTCCACTTCCCCTGGTTCCTGTATGTGGCTGCAAGATTGGCCATGCTTGTGAGTGTGTCAGGATGATCATTGCCAAGCAGCTGCTTGCTCTTCTCCATCACCACCACCTCAAGTGCCTCTGCTTCCTTCCACTGCCCCTGTTCAAAGTACACAAGTGCCATACGGCCTAAAATTGAAGGCATCATCTGTTCTGGATCAACTGAGGCTTTGGAGCTGCAGATATGCTGCAAAAGTGTGCGTCGGTACTTGTAGTCCTTGTCATCAAATAACCAAGAAATTGATAGGGCAATGATGCTGAGTACACATTTCTGCATCAGTTGTCTGTTTCCTTCTATAGTGCTACAACTCCACTGTTGTACCAGTGGATGAATGCTGTATGTGTGATTTTGATCGTCATATTCAATGAATGAATATGAACCCAGGCGTTTGATGACCTGCCCAAAGCCCCATGACCAGTCTGGACCTATTTTTCCAAACTGGTTCAACAACTCCATCACTTTGTTTTGTAGTTCGGAGTCCTCCAGTTGCATTTCAGACAATGCTGCCTTTTCAAACATTTGCTCCGAAATTCCTTCATGATGTAGCATCGAGAAAATTTGGAGCAAAGAACTTGCTGATGTGTCAAGTTTGTCATAGCTCAGTCTCCACGTTGCATACACTGCTCGTTCATATGGATCCTCTCCTTGGAACTCCTCACTCTGTAACAATTTGTCATGGTGACATTGATAGAGTTCTCGATATTGGCTTAATGACGAGTGGCAATGAATGTAAGCACCTGCTTGGGAAATAGCCAAAGCAAAGTAATGGAGTTCCTGTCTTGTGCTTTAGATTGAATGTATTTTCTAAAGAAACCAAAAATGAGAGTAAGAACCTGTACAATTGCTGCTGCCAGCACTTTATTTTCATCACTCTCTTCTGCTCGAGCCTGATGCAGTAGAAGGTTTTTGGCATCTTCATGCTCCATTGCACCAACTTTTACATCTGCGTCTTTTGCAGAGAGAAGGCGAAGCTCTCGGTTACGTGTTGTAACTAGGATGTTGCCAGATCGACACTGAGGAAAGAATTTACTCAGCTTCAAGTTGACATCATCTGCATTGTCAAAGAAGAGAAGCCAGTCTCCTTTGTTCTGGCTTGCAAGCCAACAGAGACTCGCATCTACTGATCGCTCTGTATTTTCTGGAGTGATGGCCTCGAGATCTGTTTGAAGAGTTTGTTTATTGGTCGCGTCAACATAGAACACGTCGCAGAAGCTAAAAATGTAAAATGTAAATTATTGCTAGTTGTGATTTTACAGATAGTAGAACCATACCGGGTGGATGATTCTTGCACAAATTTGAAAGCAAGTTGGGTCTTTCCGGAACCCCCAAGGCCATGCAAGACAAAAGACACGTCGAGAATCACTGCCCAGCTCAAAGTATTTGCGCATCTTATCAAGGATTTCCTTTTGTCCTATAAATGATTCCACAGGAAGCGGACAACGCTTATGCGTTCTCTGACGTGTTGAACTGATTCATTTGGAGGCCTAGGAGACACTAGAGTGATGAGATTAGATTACTATGTAGATCTACAAGAGCGATTCTTCCATACTGAGTTGCTCGAGTAAAAGCTGCGCTCTCGGGACTCTGATCGCCCTAACCAACAAGGCAAGCTTTTCAGCGACCTCTTCCTTCTTCATATATTGCATCGTATGAGCCTCCACATTGCTCAGTTTCTCCCATTCGGAAATCTCTATTCCCTGCATCCCTTGCTCGACATTTAGTCGAAAATAAGTGTTTGACAAGTTGGCTAAACGGCGCTAACATTTCTTGGTGTGTATTTTCACAGTCAGTGGTAATTGCCTTTAGCGCATCGATGACATCTGTTGGTATGATCTGCTGGAATAATCCAGGTTTCTTGATCCCGATTACCTCGGCCTGTCCAGTACCAATGCTCACCAAGCACCCGATTTGACGAGCGCCAAATAGGACCTTGGCCTCTTCCAGTACCACCTGACTCGGATTATTTCGGCCTAGTCCACCGTCGATGAAAGGCTGGTTCCGCCCAATTTCAATGCGCTTAAAGAAGGTGGGTGCTGCAGATGTCGCTCGAGCGGCCTCCCAAATTTTGCAATTTGAATGTGTTTCACGAGACTGGTATGTCCTGAAAAGCACTGGAATGTCCATGTTGTGAGCGTTCTTTGCGCAGACGAAGCTAATAAGTTTTCGAATTCAAAATCTAAATGCATGGAAGAGTATGTAATATACTCACGTTCGGCAGTCTCCAGCTTGATCACCTTCTAATAAGGGTGATTCGGAATCACCAGTTACGGTCTTCACGACAGATTTCATCGCTGCTTCGAGTTTTTTCGCTTTGAATTTTCCATCTCCCCATCGTTTCATATCAGAGAAGACTTGTTTCGCCAGATCGTCATAGTGATCTATTGCCGTGTCTACGTCCATCCGAAGACGCCCAAGCATTAAAGCAATTATCCTGTAATATACAAATTTTCATGTAACGTTGGAGTAATATGAGACGATTGTAGATGTATAACGCAACGCACCCTCCAGTACTAGTACCACCAATCAGATCGAAGTAATCGCACGGCTTCGGGAGTCCGCTAAGAGGTTCTTGACCATCCTTCTTCCGTTTTGCGTTCTCCTCAACCATCAGCCTGTGCATAACTTCTTTGATCATGAGCAGTTCCGAAAGTCCGCGAATCCCACCGCCATCTGTTCAGAGTTTACTAGTTAGCGACTCTATCGGTGAGAGAGTACAAACGGACGCATATACCTAGCGCAAGCAGCCTCAAAGGTGGTTCTTCTGCTGAGGAAGTCATCGTTAAGACCAAGGAATCGATGTCTCGAGCCTCGAGGCGGGATGTATGACATGCTGCATGGACCTAAACTTTCACACGGAAGGGCCTAGTACTCTTTACAGCGACAACTGGTTATTATCTGAAGCGGAGGAGGAACCCGAACATTGATCGAGGTCCCGAGTTTCTCGCGTTGGATGGCATCCTGTGCATATGTGTGGGAACGATGAGATCGGGACGTAGTGTGGCTCGCGCGTGTGAAAGATCTGTGATTGCATCGATAGAAAAAACATTGCCACGAATCGCTCACGATTCATTTCCCCACTCTTCCCCCCCACCTCCCATCACGGCTGTGAGGTTCGCTCAATCTCTCTTTATTGAACTTGCCGACACTCTGTTCTGCTCATTGCCTTCAGGAGTTGCCTACGATTATGAAGTTGCTCTGGTCGTCGATCGATGATATGACCTCTGTTTCCTTTCGTCTCTTTTCCTCCCAACGTATCTTCTTGTTCCTATATCCTAAGATAACTTAGCGGCTGTCACCAACCTCGGCCTGGCAGCGGAAGATTCCGAGACAAGAAAATTGGTCAGATTTCACCGACCGCACACGGTCCGAAAGAGGTGGGAACATTTAAAACCCTAACCCAACGGAGCCTCGTGTGTGTTATGACTGTCGCCCCCATGTCGTGCTCATTCCATGACACATACACCCGCACCAGCCAAGATCTGCGCAATGTGGTCGCACTTGCACCCTATCAGTGTTGCGGGGACACTCACCTCCCTCTTCCTGCCCCCTCAGTCCTCAGCACCCACGCCTGGCCTGCAAGAATCCCTGGCAGCGACGATGATATGTTGATCTGCAGAGATCGTATACACCCCCACCTCACTGGGCTCTGAGAACCACTACTTCTCTTTCGGCCCCAACGGCGCCCCCTGGTCGCTGCCATGCTCCTCCGCCCAGTCTATCCCACTGAATCTGCGCTGTCCCTCTTCTCGTGCTAGCTTAGTCATCGAGCTGGGCCCAGAAGTGTCCTTGGCCCCACTCATCTCTGCCCTCCTATGGACTCAGTTGCCCTTCCGCGCGTCGGCACCGTCCATAAACCTCTCCTATATCTGTCCCATTTGGCTCGAGCACGCTCCTCCACCTGACTACCTCGACCACTCCCGCGCTCTCCCCAGCCGAGCTGAAGTACCGTTACACAGGCAAGGCCGTCGTCGAGGCGTTCAAGGAAGCCAATGGATGAGCTCCTTGCGAGTCTGGGTTTCTTTTCTGGATACGGAGAGGAGGGTGGTGAGAAGAGAAATGGAAACGGAGACGTCCGTGCGGCGAAAGAAGAGTGGATAGAGACCCTGGAGAGAAATGGGGTACGCTACGACGACGAGAATGTCGAGTGGGTCATGGCCGCTGTCCTATGAGGCTCTAAGCTCTAAGAGCCGTGTGCAGCTACTTTTCACGATGTACGTTCCTTGTCCCTGTCTGGTCCATGGTTTGGTGGGTGGCTGAGCAGTGCAGTGTATGCATTGGAAGCAAAGTTCGTCTTCTACAGGTTTCCTTCGCGTCGCCGATTTTGCTATTTTCTATCCTTTCCGGGCCTCCTTTTTGATATCTTTGCTCTTTTTATCATTTTCCTTACGTACTAATTACCTGCCTTCTCGCTGTCCGATCTCCCAGACCATTCGAACACCCAACCGATCATACATTTCCCGGCACTTGTGACTCCATAGTTCCCTCGACCAACTATTCCACCCAGTGCTGAAGATCTCTGTCGAGTTCATCGTATATCATGTAGGTTTCCTTTCAGTCTTTTTTTTACCCTTATTTCTTTCTTTTATATCCCATCTTCGCCCAAGATTATCTGCGCCTGGTGAGCCCAATAACTCAAGGTCATCTTCGTCTCCTATCCTACATGTAGTTTTCTCATATTTATTTTCTCATCCGCACCCAGTCGTTACTGAACTACCCTGTCATTCGAAGATATGAATATGTATCCGGCAAAGGCAACGAAATTGGCATCCAGTCTCGATGCTCTTGTAGGAGAGGTCAAAGCAGGATCTAGGGAAACAGTTGAGGCCTATACGACTTTGGTATGTTATCTACCACGTTCCATTTTCCGGAACATGTTTTGACTTGCGCCTAAGTCATCGCTTGTCTATGTCTTATGGTCATCATCTTACTGTTCTCTATATTTGCTTTCTTTCTCTCGGCCGTCGGTTGTAGGCCCTCAACTTTTGTTAATGGTATTACAAATACATCGAAACGCCGTGAGACGTTGTGAGTTCGAAAGGTGAACAAAAAATAAACTCCATTTACTCAGGAGGGTCCCGTAGACTGCTATGTATGTAAGTAATGTAATAAGAATTAATCTTGTCATTAGCAAGATTAGAAGACGAGATAGAGAGCGAACACGAGTCAAAACGAGGGATGGATTGAACTTATTTTCTACGCTACAGTGGGGCAGTATTTATACCATCCAAGTATGTATGTAGAATGAGTCATGAATATACGGAGAAATTGAGACGAGAAGAGCAGAGAAATTAATATGGGATCAAGGAAGAGAATGAACATGTGGAAAAAACAATAGGAATGTGATATTTACATGAGATGAGCAGGAGCGAAAGCAAATGATTCATGCATTGCCCGGACATAATCTCGAAAGGGGAAGTGAATTGTGAAAGAGCGAAATGAGTGCGACGAGTGGCGCATGTGGACAAGCGGGAAACGGTCAGATTCCATGCACAGCCAGAGATGACCTATTACCATTTCCGGCCAGTAAATGGTGAGCAAGTGTCTTCACCTCAATTGCTTCACCTTTGTGAAAGTTGTTACCATATTTTTACGACATAACATGACGCATCGCGATACTTGAAGCTTGTACATCCCTCCTCGCCAAAAATACAAATCCAAACCTGATCTAAACACGAGCATGAACCTGAAGTGCGTAGGCATCACATCATAATCATACCCAAACTTATACACATCCCATCGTCTCGAATTGCATTTGAACATGTCAAGAGCGATCATAATTGAAATCGTGATTGATGAACACCATACGCCGAAAGCAAAGACACAAAATGTCCAAAGACGAACACAACGCGAACATTGAACATCGGTCATTGGAAACAAAAAAGGTCGGATAAGCAAGTAAGCGTAAGTATATAGAATATGGTACAAGAAGGAAGGAAGAAGACATGCTGCCCTGGGAATCAAGGACGGACGGACTCGGACTTGAACTCGGAAAATGATGATGATGAAAAAGGAGAAGACGCCGACGAACGGAAAAAGACGACGATGATTCAAGAAACAAAAAAACCATCGAACAAGAAAGAAAAACGGAAATATCGAGTAGATCACTGCAGACTCAAACTCAAGAAGGAAGGAAGAAACCGAGACACTGCGACACAATAACGGACTTGTGAGTACACTATGAAAAGGAGTTTTTGCAAAGCAAAGGAAAAAGAAAGAAAGAAAAGAAAACCTACTAACAACGGCACATCATTGCTCATCAACAACTGCACCTTGCCGCTCAAACTCGTGCTCTTGAAGAAGTTGACGAGATATTTGAGGGAGAAGGCGAGCGAGACGTGCTGGTTCATCTCGATGCCGACGTCTGTGGGGACGCTGTCGTCGTCGTCGTCGTCTTCAGCAGACGACTTGGCTTTGCCTTTGGACTTGAATGATTTTTGAGGGAGGTTTTGGCTTTTTTGGAGGGTTTGGAGGAGCCGTTAGCCTGTGAGGACGAAAGGGAAAGGATGTTAATATGGCAAGGAAAGGGTAGGAATAAAGAAAGCAACGCAGCGCAACGCACCTTCTTCTTCCGCTTCTTGTTATCCTCGTCGTCGTCCGCATTGGGCTTAAACGACTCTTCGTCTTCGTCTTCGTCTTCCTCGACCATCTCGATGTCCTCGTCAACATTTTCCTTCTTGATCTTTGGCTTTTTCGCCTTCTTCCCACTTCCCTCCTCCCTGTCCTCCTCCTCCTTAGCCTCCTCATCCCCTCTCCAGCCCCCTCCGCGCCCTCCTCCACCTTCGGCTTAATCGTGCCCCCGCTCACATGCCCCCCATCGCTCTGCCGCAATATCACGCTCCCATTCGCCACCTCGCCGTCGCTCGTGAACCGCACGCCCTCCTTGGAGACCTCGATGCGCACGCTCTCGCCAAGCTGGGAGAGGTCGCGCACGATGCGCGTGAACTCGGACGAGGGGAGCACGACGCGCGCATCGTATTCGGTCTCGGGGATAGTGAAGGTATCGGTGTCGATATCCATGAGCTTCATGTTGTATTCGACGATGCGGTCGGAGTCTAGGGGAGGGAAGTTAGATGGATGAGGAGGAGAGGAGGGGAGAGGAGGGGAGGGGAAAAAAGGGGGGAAATAAGGAAAGGACGCAACACGCCCATGCCACATAAACGCAGAAAAAAAAAAAGCAGAAGAAAAAACGCACTTTTCGCTTCATACACCAAATTCAACACGTCCACCTCGTCCGAGGCCTTTAACGTGCATATATGTATCATCGTCTTTTGGGCACCTGAGTACCTTTGTCAGCGACGTTAGGTTCACGCCCAACAGCATGGGATGGTCGCAGCAGTGATGCATGAACCCGGAGGCACCGAACTTAATGGAGACGAGCGCGACGAGCGAGTTGTCCATGGCTTGCAGCATGATGCCTTCTTCGTTGCACTCAAAGTTGGCGTCGGTGACGAGCTCTTTGATGGCTGCACGCGACGAGCAAGAAGAGAGTGTCAGTCAGTCGGAGTGTGTATTAACATCAAGCATCTTTTTGAGGGTGGAGGCTTCTTGGAGTTTGGCTTCGAGCATTGTTGTGGGAGGAGACGGATTGTGAGAGTGAAGGTGAGGATCGGACGCGTCAAGAGGGACATGACATCACTGCCACGCATGGTCACGTCACGCGTAACAATGTTCGCGGAAATTTCATTCCCCGCGCGGTCCCTTGTGCTTTTTTACTTTTACTTAGCTGCAACTCGTATTCTATTCCGCACTGCTCTCTCCTATCCCGCTCGCTTTGATTCTTACGACAACTTCTAACGAAAGAACATGACTGCTACGAGCAAATGCATGCGTCCCGGGCGGAGCAGCGCAAGCAGCGGCTCATCGAGGCTGAGACGGAGCAGGCTGCCGAGGAAGCTGGGGCGTCTCACTTTCGTTCTCTTCCTCGGCATCATGCAATTAGATTTTATGTTGTTATTAGGAGAAAAGGCAGCCGTTGATGCAGCCGTTTGCCACCGTGAAAGTCGAGTGCGCTGATCTCGACGGTCTGCGCTCCAGGTACTGTGCCCCGACCCCTACTCGTGCCCTGCGTGCTAATAAACATTCTTCGTCCACTTAAGCCACTGTCTGCCGCTGCCCGTCAATGACAATGTCAATAGCATCGCCCATACCACTACCAACAGCAACAGCGACACATTCATAGTCTTCACCAACGCCGACCTCGCCTCCTTCTCCGTAGACGACACCATCCACGTCTCCTCTTCCTCCTCTTCTTCGCGTCTGCCGTTCCCGCCCTCCATGTCCTCCTCCTCCCCTTCCTCCCATACCCTATCCGTGGCCCTCACTCCGCCGGCTTGACAAGGCCGCACGGTGAAACGCCAGAAACCCACGACAACGACAACGACGAAGAGCGAAGAGCTCGTTTCGCATCGCTACGCGCCGTCTCAGCCTTCTTCCACCTCGAGTTCGGGTTCGGGTTCCATCTTCACTTCCATCTGCATTTCGAGTTTGACTTTGACGTCCACTTCGACGCTCCCCTTTCCTTCCAGCGTAACTGCAACCCCCCATTCTCCCCTGCTCCTACCCCTGCTTCGCCCGCCTCGGGCTTTCACTTACGCTCTGGTAGGGCCCTCGATGCAGACGCAGCCCCTGACTCGGACGCAGGCGCAGCCCTCGACGACGCAAACGCAAACTCCGATGAGGAAGACGAAGACGAAGACGCGCTCTCCCACTCCCTCCTCCTTCCTTCGCCCCCTCGCCATCTCTATCCGCGCCATCGCTGAGGGAATGCAGATCTCCAGCTATAAAATTAACACCATTATCATACGCGCATATGGTTGCTTCTGCCGCCTACGACACGCCCTGCATTCTCAAGAAGGCCTGGATGTCGCAGAGGCAGCGTCGTTCGCCATCCCGGCTCTACACCCCTTGTCGACGCCGTACATTCCCATGCGGTAGAGGTACGCGAGCACACTTTAAGGTTCGAGGACGCGATGCGCTGGCGGCACAGTGTGCGCGAGTAGGAGTGGGCATTTGACGATGACGACAAGGGACGTGTGGGAGAGGAGGAGGGCTTAAATGCTCCAGGCGTAGGGATGCGCTCGGGCTTTGGCTTGACCGTCCGGTTCCTCAACTTCGTCCGGCCTTTCTTACCCATACTACCAGAAGTTTCCTAACCCAATCGCAAAGTACGCTTCCTTTCGTTAAACTTCACACAATACGCACTGACCTTCGTACCACAAGGTGCTATCTTCCTGGTGTGCTCGCAAGTTCCCCTGTACGACTCTTCTGACCCCCCTCTACTGGATGCGTGTCATCATCGCCTCTAACCGTGGAGCGCTCATGGAACCCAGTATCACACCCGTTATCACCCCTGGATTGGTCATGCAGCTTTTGGGAAACTCATCGATGTGGATTTAGGTCTTAGGATGAATCGGGTGTTGTTCAGTTGTGCTCAGAAATGTGAGTATCATGTCGCGTTGTGTTGTGTACATTCCGATACCCCTCCGTCCGCACTCTTATCCCTTTTCTCTCTCATCCATGTATACACGCGCGCAGTGAAACTGACATACTGACTAAAATTCTCAGTCTTCGCTCTCGACATCTCCCTTGACCAAGCCACGGTCTACGTGGTCACAGGGCTGTACGGCCAGCCGTCTGACTTCGGGGCCGGAATCTGCTTCTTGCTCAGCATCCAGCTTCTCGTCGCCGCACTCATTGTAATTATCCTGGACAAGCTCCTGCGGAAGGGGTACAGTCTGGATCGGGCATCAACTTGTTCATCGCGACTAACATCTGCGTGTCGATCGTGTGGGAAGCGTTCTTGCCTAGCACTGTGAACACCGGCAGAGCGCATTGACGGAAAACGGGTTTATATTGCCGCAGATGCTGGCGACTCGGTTCCCGTGGAACTTGTTGGTTAAGTTTTTGGGTGTTTGGGAAGTTCGTTTCGTGTTTTTTCTAAGGATGTTGAGATTCTGGCTGGTGTGTTTTCATCATTCTCTTACCACTTGTTCCTTTCCCCTTCCCTTCCATCGGATCTGCAGCTCCTCGAAGACTCCTCGCAACTCCATGCGACAGGCGGGATTGCATGCTACATGTTCCCACCGCACATGCACAAAGGAGCCGTGCTCTACCCGATCCACACGGCAATCTACATCATGTTCATGCTCAGTGGGTGTGCTCTTTTTAGTAAGACATGGATTGAGATCTCTGGGAGTGGGCCTCGGGATGTGGCGAAGCAGCTGAAGGATCAGCAAATGGTGCGTTTTTTTCTTCTTGCTCATTGGTCCCCATTTCCACGCCCTCGACACCACGTACCTATCCATCCCCCCTATTTCTTTTTGTTTTCTTCTCTGCATATTTCCTCTATTCGTTTTAACCTTTAATCTGTACGCTAACTCGCTCCCCACTGACAAAGTCGTGGCCGGCCACCGCGAAGGCTCGATGTACAGGGAGCTGAAGCGCGTAATATCGACCGCTGCTGCATTTGGCAGCGCGATCCTGGGCTTGCTCTCTGTCGCGGCGAACCTCGTGTGCGATTGGGAACGGTACAGAGGATCTTGATATCCGTTACTATTATTTATATCTGTGATTTTTTTTCGTGTCTTCGCCTTTCCCTTTTGGAGAGAGAGGGAAAGAGAGAGCAATATGGTTGCTGTTTTGGTTTGGATGTCTTTTTTTTTGGATGTAGACTGGGAGATCAGCATGTGCGGCCTGAGATGGCTGCGTTTAGGTTTGTCATTTCCTTCCTGTGCTTCGTGGCGGGATTGACGATATCATGTTCTGGTGCACTGACCTTCATAGACCTTCGAACTTTAAGAAAATATGGCGATTACAACTCGTATATCATTGACATATGTACCTGGACGTTACTGTCGCATTTCCATCACAATCGCACCCGACTAATTGCAATCCATGTATGCATACAGGACTAGTCTCATTTACCGCCTCCTCGATGTTCATGGACACCAATCCGCTCACTATCCCGCTGGTGCAGGGCCTCTTCGTGTTTGTGTCTGACCTTGCATAGGGTGCCAACAGTAAGAAGATGCGATGTTATCAAAGGCGTTGACGTATCCAAAATTTATAACATGCTTGGGTTCATGGCTTTTGTTCCTGTATCCTCAACTATTCAACTAATCACCTCGTCCACACGCCTACCTACCTGCACCGGCACCCACATCTCGTTTAAAATGGGTCAGATACGGACATAGAGTGAGTCTCCTCTCGTGTGTTAATATCATTGTTATGCCCCCAATAGCCTCTCGGCTTGACGTTTATGAGCATATGGTTCGACACTTTTCGAGTCATAATCAATCAAAGATAAGTGGAAGAGAGTGATAGGGGAGTTGTTGATCTTCTCTGCGACATTTTTTCCCTATATCACTTTTTATTCAACTCTGCAACATAGAAGTAACTACATAGTACCTCCTTCCTACCTTGTTTCATAATGTTACAGATGTTCGTGTCTCATTTATTTTCTATTCAAGACCATCCCAACACGAATCCTTGCACGCAGCAGGTCAATATGAATCGCATCCTATCATTTACATCCATAGCTACACCACTCTAAATCCCGGCTCTCGCTACTTTGACATTGAGCATTGTGGAACTGAGATCTGATACAGATAGTTACAAATTTCAATGGACTCGGGCACTGCGACCATCAGCTCAACATCGATCATTAATGGACATGTATATGCCGTATTTTTACTCTTCCTTTGAGTTGATCCTTGTATGTCGTCCCCTAGCACACGTTCATACTTTTACCATCAGTATTAATAGCTCATTCGACAACTGCTTTTACTCTACTACTCATATTTCCATGAATTAATTAGACCGACTACATATTTCTGGTGCAAGTTTCAACATCATTGAGGTGACATATCATGCACGACCGATACGCACTAATTATTTTTGAATAAATAAAGGCTGTATTCTGTGAACCACCGTATTTCTACTGCCCAACAATCGAGTCCAAGATAGATGTTCTGAAAGATGGATGATGGCTCGTCGAGGAGTGGAGTACGGGTCCGCGACGAAGGTGTCTTCCGCGACACTGTGATACGCTTGACTCACTTACTGTAATATAATAGCCGCAACTGAACAGCCTGAACCCAGTCATCGCAGTAGGAACACCGAAATATCCAAATCCTAATATAGCTTTCGAAACCTCAAAAAAGATGGCTAATTATGAGCAGACCAGAAGATGATATGCGAACCTCAGCTCAGCAAAGTTAAGTTTGACGGTGGAGTAGGCCAATCCGGCCTACCCTAGCAGCTCGTGTCTGGCAAGGCTCGGAATGCTCGTCGAGCGGCCACGCAGTATAGCGTTGCGGGCAAAGTGTGTTTTTTTCTCACTACGAAAGCGCGCTAGCACACAAACCGTGCACAGCCGCTGATGCGATCTACAGTATCTAATCTAATCCGCCCTCGGGTAGCTCGGCCCAGATGGTCGGAACCCACTGTCACAACGGGAATAGTACATGCCGCTGGATGCCGTCACCGACGCCTTTGGGTCTTCGAGGACGACCGATTTGGCCATGATAGAACCTTTTACAACAAATAAGAACACGAAAAAGGCAGAGAGCGCCACCCTCAACAGTTGATACCTGTTTTCAGAAAATTAGATTATTTTTGGCGAAAATGGTTTTGTGGCAGGAGTCTCTCGTTCTTAGATACATGAATACGTATACACCCCGTTGTATATTGAGTGCCAAGATGGATTCATACCGCAGAACGCTACTGGAACACACTCCTTCCTTCCTCTCTTCACACATCCTTTGCCTGTTCTTCATTCCATTCCTGCAGTCTGCTAGCGACACTCTGTGAGCTCTTCCAAAACGTCTGAGGAGACTCAAGACCTGTTTGTCTGCTCATCAGAAGGGCCGCCCTCAAAATTAGAATTGAGCAGGTAGAACGCACTATCAAATGATGGCCAAATGCCCGGCGTGCAAATGGTACGGCCAATATCAACCAGTGTTTTGTCTGAGGATGTGACGGGGCTTCTCATTAACTCCTGCTCATCAACCCCATCCTCGAGAACGATCATGACATTGAGACTGTTGTCCGATTCGTAGCCGTTTTGGACGCGTTTGTAGGCGTCCCTCGGGATAGTGTCGACGATGGGGATGACCCAGTCATCTGGCCGACTGTTTGGCTCGAGGGGAACAGTTTTGCTTATCTTGGACATGTCGAGCCTATAACCCTTGAGAAAAACAGTCATCGTAGGCGAAGATTCGGAAACAGAGTGCGAATGTTGACCAAAGGATGATGGACGACGGAGGAAGTCAGGAACAGGACGTGTTCCGCAGTCAATCATGTCGCGCGTAACATCATGTGTGATGCACGTGATGAAGCATAGGTATCACTGAGCTTATCGTTATACCCGCGAGCGCTTGTACGCTGGGCAAGAGTAAAAATAAAAGACATAAAACAGAATTATGTTTAACAGAACTTCAGTCCGTGTCGAGTCACCAAGTTTAAATTATATACATTTGAGCAACAGAAATGACCTCATCCCTCTTTATTATCAGCACCAAGTAGTGTCGGTTCGTCCAATGATCTAAACATCCGTAATTGTTGCACCCTGCATAGATGGTGAGGGTAAAGGTGAGGCCGAGGGCAACGGCTTGCCCCTCCCAATACCCATTCCAACCCGGACAAGGGTCTCCAACGAAGCCCGGCCATTGATCAATAGGTCTTCATCCCACTCCACGCGGCCTTTCTCGAACAGGATGACGATCGTAGATCCACCTAGAGAGAAACATCAGTACAGGGCATAAGGATGAAGGCACGAAAATGGAAAATGAAGGATTGAGAAGGATTGGGTGATGGGCAATGGAGCAATGGACAGGCGACCAAAAGTATGACAGCCGGCTGACACACAAAGAAAAGAAAGAGAAAGAAAACAAACATAACAATAAACTACTCACCAAACGCGAAATATCCAAACTCCTGCCCCCGCGAGACCCATTCGCCCTCCTGCACGGTCGTCTTGATGCTCCCGACCATCATCGCGCCAACGCATACCGCAAACACGCGCCCAAATTGCGGACTGTCAATGGGCACGATCTTGCGCGCGTTTTCACCGTAGACGTCGAGGGCGGAGCGTATTGCCTGGGGCTGTAAGGTTTGATAGGGTAATGGAGTCGGAGGTTAAATGAAACATGGGTGGGAGGAAATCATCAGATCGTATACCAAAACCAACGGATGCACACTCACATTGACAGTATAATACTCCCCTTCGATATCCATCATCGCCCCTACCTTGCCGTCCACCGGAGAGTGAAACCTATGATAATCTTGCGGCGCCAGCCTAAAAATCGCCAATGCTCCTCCAACATACCGCTCCGCCTCTGCCTTATAATGTTCACCTAGCAAACGAGCGACTGAGAACTCGCGTCCCTTGATCCAGAGACGAGTAGCTTCGGAAACGGTGGCGAAGGTCATGAGGCGGCAGTCGGCGGCGGAGACGAGACGGTAGGGGTCGGTGGGGCATTCGATGGGACGTGCGGACGGTTTAAGTTTGCGGTAGAAAAACTGGTTGAATGTTTCTAGTAAACATCCGGGTCAGCGCGAACGAGCAATGTAGGCGGAAGAAGGCAATACGCACTGAATGAATCGAGCGGATCGAGTATCTCGTCCACTTTCAGCCCATGAAACTCGATGAATGCCGGGATCTCCTTCGCACTCTCAGGATCGTCGTATTTGATGCCCTGCTTGATCGACAGCGATTTGAGCAGTCTCCGAGCTATAGATCCAGCCATGCCACGTCAGCGTCAGTTCATGAACGAAAAGACGAAAGCGAAGAAAGGGGAAAGGAACGTACCACGTCCGCCCTCCATACGACTCGAAGCACCCTTATACAGCAACCTAATCCCAAGCCTAACATATACCTGCATTTTCTCCTCCTCCAGCTGGCCAGTCATGCGGTTCTGCACGATGATATTCGCCGAGTTCTGTTTGAAGAAAAGAGAAAGGCATCAGCGTTTGTTCATAGCGCCAGAAGAGGGTAAAGAAAGAAGGAAGGAAGGAAGATACAAGCGAAGATCGTCAAAAAAAAAGGACCAGGGAGAAACAGTAACCAAATAAATCCTTCCCAGTGGGCAAGCGGAAGGAGCAAGGACAATGCACACAGAACGAACGAATCCACACATAACTCGTCGGCTCAACGGAGCTTCGTCTGGCTCCTTGCCTCTCGCACTATCGCACGAACGAACTCAAACGAAAAACAAAAAAAAACAAATTAAGAACAAGAAATACATCCCGGCGCGCAGACGGAACAAGGGCGAAGCAAAGAGAGAAACAGACGGCTCTGACATTGCTCCACTCCACTGCTCTCCTCTCCTCACCACCGAAAAACAAAAACAAAAACAAAAAAAAAGAAAATGTTAAAAAACTCACCGCCCCAATCCTATAATCCCCACCTCCCACTCGCCCAAGCACCTTCGTATACCACTTCCGCTGCGCCTGACTCGCCGTCACAAAATTGCCCACTACGATCCTGTCCACCTTGCCCCAGTCCCCCGACGCGCACACCGCGAGGTGCGTGACGATGTCCATCTCCGCTTTCGAGTTGAGCCGCGGCCGGTGGCACAGGGGGCAGTTCTTGACGTTGATGATGCGTTCGACTGGGTTGGGGTCTTCGGAGGAGAGGGAGGAGTCCATAGTTTCAGGATGGTTTGGGGAGGAGGAAGAGGGCGAGGAAGACGTGGAGGAGGGGGCCGCGGATGTGAACGAGTCGCCGGTGTTTTTCTTCGACGACGCGCGGCGGAACCGCAGTTTATTCCTTTTCGCCGTCTTTACAGGCACAGGCGCACCAGGAGCGAGCAGCGGCGACGTATTCCCTGCACCCGCCCCCGCCCCCACACCAGCCATCTCCTCAGCATCCATATCATCCGAGCTCAAATCCGGCGTCGTCGGCACCATCATCGGATCTAACCCCGCAGCAGCATCTCTCAACGGCATCTGCATCGGCTCCGTCGTATACGCCCCCTGCTCCTCCCTTGCATGGTTTACAGGCCCCGCAAAGTCCAATTTATCCAGCTCCAACGCGAGCTCCTCCCCGCGCGGCCCAAGCGCTCCCACAACAGGCGTCACCGCGCTCGTCGACAGCTCGCCATCCCCTCCGTCTCCATCCCCTCCTTCTCCTGCATCTCCACTCCCACCAACGCGCTTCTTCTCGCCTTCGGGCCGCCCGAGCTCCTCCTCCAGGCACATGACCGCCTGCTCGATGCTGATCTCGTCCTCGTGCGGGCGCTTCCCATAGCGCGTGAAGAACGAGGACACGGTGGCCGACGTGAGCGTGGACCCGAGCGAGTCGAGCATCGCGCGCAGCTCGAGGTACGATAGTGCGCACGTGTTGTCCGTGTCGTACTGCGTGAGGTACTGCCGCCAGAAGCGCTGGCGCAGCGCGTCGTACGGCTGGTATTTCGCTCTGCAATGCATTCATGTTAGCATGTACAGTTGATTTGCGAGGAAGGCAGAAGGAAGAAAACGCACTTGAAGCGGATAACGGGATTGTGCTTCGCCTCCCACTTCATCTCCTTCGCCGTGCTCAGCGGCAGACTATACTCGCGCATGCCCTCCGCGCCCTTCTCGCCCTCCTCGCCGCCAACCGGATACAGCCCGGTCTCCGCATCCGGCTGCGGCGCGCTCCGCACCAGCTCGTTCACGTCAAAGTACACGTCCCCAATGTGGTCGTTCGACGAGAGCTTGTCCCAGTCGAGGACCGAGAGCTGCACCTTGAACGAGGTCTCGTACCGCCGCACGTGGAAGAGCAGCTTCTCGTCCCAGACGGGGTTGCGCGAGTGCCGGATCACGCGTGTCCTGAACACCTTTTTGCCGAAGGAGATGACGACGAAGGGGTCCATGTCCCAGCCCGTGCGCGTCACTAGAATTCGTGTTCGTACGTATCAGCCATCGCCCAGATGGAAAGAAGATAGAAGAGAAAGACTGACTGTTAGCCAACCGGGGCAGATCGTCCGCGCCCTGGATCTCCAGCATGACGATGCCCACAATATCATTCTTGCCGCCCTTGAACTCGAAATCGCTCTTCCTCCTCCCCGCGCCTCTCAGTTTGCCTGGCCTCCTGCCGGCCCCAGCCCCAGTCCCCGCTCCACTAGCAACGACACCTGTATCGCTCCCACTACCTGCCGAAGGCGACACGCTCCCGCTCCCACCACTTCCACTCCCCTCGCGCCACCGCTGGCCGCCAAACTTGCTCCTCCTTTCCTCTTTCTCCTTCTCCTTTTCCCCCTCTTTCTCCTTGTCTTTCTCCTTGTCCTTATCCGCCTTCTTCTCCGACGACCCCTGATGGCTCTCGCCCGCTTCGCACCAGGCGGCACGAGATTCCCCTGCACGTCCACCGCCGGCGACGCAGGCGCTTGCCCTATCCCTCCTCCGCCTCCGCCTCCTCCTAGCCCCGGGAACTTCCTTACAAGCTTCTTCGGGTTAAACCTGCTCGTCGACGTCGCTGCAGGCGAAGGCTGCGCGAACCCCGCCGACGCTCTTGGCGTATCATCTCCGACCGCATGCGAGGCAGAGGAAGGGAAGAGCGGTACTGCTGTGGGCAGGCTCGCGCCCGGCGTGGGCGTCGCAGGCGAGCTGGGGAGGATGTTCAGCTCCGGAAGGTTAAACGGCGGTCTCGGTCCTTGTCCTTGTCTTTGGTTGCCACCAACGGCAGGCGGCGCAACTGGAGCAAATAAATCCTCTGAAGGCGGGATATACACATCCAACAGCGGCTTTGTCCCAGCACCCGTACTCACAACCGGACTCGGACTCGCATCCGACAGCGCATCCACGAACTCCTCATCGGAATCATCCTCCTCCTCGTTGTCGTTGTCGTTATCATTATCGTCGCCGGTATCAGAGGACAATCCGCCGTCATCTTCATACTGCAGCTGTGCAGCCGCGCCGCCTGCGCCCGCAGGACCATGGTTCGATCGGATCGTGCCCACACCTTGCGTCTGCAGAACAGAAAATAAATAACAGCGTCAATTCAACCAATAAAAATAACAAAAAGAAACGAGAACGCACCGGGGCGCAGAGACCAACGACGGCCTGCTCCTCTTGATCAGCTCCCCGTAGATCTCGTCAAACTCCATCAAGTTCTGCGCGTCGGGCGTGCGCACGAGGCCGAGCTTGATCGTTATCTGCCCTGCGATGGCGTGGACGCGCGCGTCGAGACCAGCGGGAGCGTGAATGGCTGTATAGAAAGAAAGAAAAAGGTCAACATCATCCATCCTGCAGGAAAGGGCCGAAGACGGAAGAAGCATGAAGAAGGAAGGAAGGAAAGGAAGAAGACATACAACATTCCCCTCCGCATCGAACCCAAACTCCCTCTCTCCCTCCTCCTCGCCCCCGCCCCCAAACCACTCCTCCACCCCGACCGCGACCTCGCCCAAATAGTCCTTCCCCACGAGATCCTTGTCCCACACCACAGCCTCCACGCTCCCCAGGCCCAGCCTCTCCACGAGGCTCAAATAGAGCGGGAAGTCGAAGGTGGCGGTGGCGGGCGCGTATGTCGGGTTCGTGGTGCGTTTCTGCACGGGCGTGTGGAAGCGCTGCGTGAGCAGGGAGATGACCACGAACCTGCGTAGATAAGCATCAATACGGGTATTACAAGAGGCAAAGAAAAAGAAGAACGCACGGATCGCTGCTCGTCCCACCCCGATCCTTCCCCAACAGGCCCTCACACCCCAGAACCTGCATCCTCAACACCACAACAGGCGGCTCGCCCGGACGCGGTGTGAGGCCATTACGTCCGCTTCCAGTACCAGAACCTTTTCTCCCTATGCCGCCTAGACCGATAGCGGTGGCCTTCCCGAGCCCCTTCCCGAGCCCGAGGCCGCCGCTGTAGCTCTTGAGCTGCTTGATGCCACCGGAGGGGACGCGCGCGGCGGAGCGCAACGCGCGTTTGATTTTCGTCTTTTTAGGGGTCGTTGGTGTCGGCGTCGTGGCCTGTGCCCCCCCTCCTCCTGCTCCTAGGGCACTGGTGGAAGTGGGCACGGGCGTGAGCGTCGTCGGAGGTGTGCTCGCTGCGGAGTTGGTGTCGGTAGCTGACGATGCAGCGGACGATGCGCTGGCGTTGGACGCTGTGCTGCCTGAAGTGTCGGTGTGTTGAAGGAGTGGGCGATGGGGCGGAGGGTGTGGAGAGCGTTGGTCAGACATGATGATGATGAATTATGATTAATGGTGGTGATGGTGGATTATAACGATGAAAAGGTTGATGAAATGGATGACGAAAAGGATGAGTGATGATGGAGATGTGGGGTAGGGTATCGAGTGGTCCTTCCAAGAAAAATCAAACAAATGAGATAGATGCTGTCAAGTGGATTGAAGAACGAAGAACGAAGATGGAAAGCGAAACGAGGACAATGCAAGGCAACGCGAAGCAAGACAAGATAAAGGTGGCGATGATGATGATGATAAAGGACGATCAATGCAAACACAAACACAAACGCAACGAAACGAAACGAAACGAAAAGCCGGTGGAGGTAATGTATGTATGTAAGCAACGACACGAAACGGAATGCAACGAGTCCGAGTCCGAGTCGAGTCGAGTATCAAAAGACCAGAGTCGACGTGTCCAATCTTGTCCCCGTCCAGCCGTCGTGTCGAGCCGTGTAAGAGTGCAGAGTGCAGAGTGTTCTAAAGAAAGAAAGAAAGAAGATAACGAAAAGCGATCCAATCTTTTGACAGCGACGTGCGTGCGGTTTGGCAATGTGATAACCCTGAAAGTTGAAACGAGACAGTGATGACAGCGCAACGCGACCAATCCAGTCGGCGCCCGCAATTTGCCGATCTTGTCCGTGGTTACGTCACGCTGACCGCGATTATCTTGGCTTCCAGTGATAGTGATTCCTCTACTTGCAAAGCTATAATCCGGCATCTACATAATTCATCTACCCTGGCTGAGCATCATAGAATGCTTGCATACATGACTCTGGAACCCGATGATAACTATCTCCTCGCTGACGCAGTGACGCGGTCCCCACTACCCCACCCACTGCCACTCCAATCACCCACATCGTCATACATATGCATACTCCACCCATACGGCCAGGTGCATCGCCTAAATGCAGGGTTCAGCCCAAGTATGACAAGAAAGTCTTGCACTTACAGCTAATTGCAAAACCCTAGGCACATTCCCAAAATATCGCGAATGCGCTGAGCTTTGTACAAACAACCGCTTTTGGGAAGATCCTGTGTCATTATGCCTTCTACCTGCAACGAAGCCCCACAACGTCGGGAGGGCGCCATGCAAATGGAGTTGTTGCTCCACTATGTATGTATACCGTAGCATTCTATATTAGGGGTTCTTGTGGTTATGAGGGTCGACATTGTGAGCTCAGGGTTATGACATAGATTTGTATAGAGGTTTATTAGAGAAGCTGCTACAGGGCGTGCTAAGTGGAGGAGAGTGGGGTCACGAAGATGGTAACAAGACGGAGATGGTAACAGGATGGGCTTGCGTCACCTGCCCGTGTCCCATACCACAAGCGGTTGTTTGTACAAAGCTCAGCGCATTCACGATATTTTGGGAATGTGCCTAGGGTTTTGCAATTAGCTGTAACATATGTGGTTCCTTGCTTGGCCTAGGAACTAGCAGAGCCTTCTGGTCGTTGGGGCGATTCTACATGGAGCTCTGGCACCGCCCTTCTCGTCTCGAACTCCTTGTCCTGTTCACAAGGCCTTCTGTATCTACCTTTATCGAATGTGGATAACGTCTTGCTCACGGATACACTCGTCTTTTTCTCTTTCCTCCATATACTCATCCAAGAACACGCATCGCATGCATCTGCGTCCGACATCAGCCCTGTTGTTAGCGCTCAATGGGCGAGGGTCCAATGGCCAAAAACAACGCCTGCTGTAGACATCTGTCAACGTTGCATGCTTTTCAAGACCCAAACCCACTGGTAGTACGCAACCCACTACACCTACACAACGCGACAGACAGCTGAAACTCCCTTCGCCGCCCGTCCGTCAGTCGTTGATAAGCTCGACATCACGTCGTCGCGCGCTAGCGCCTAAGCCACTGACATGTCTATAAATAATGCTCCAACTACTTAGACTAGTGTTCTTTCACGCCTGTCCATCCATTAGTTAATCAAGTCCCGCTTCTGTTAGACCTGAATTCCTAAGCAAGTGCGAGTCCTAAGATCCTTCATCCGTTAAATATTAAATTTGACAAGAATCACGCTATACTGTAAGTACGTCGATCCGGTTCAACTTTACCAGAAACGCTAGGTGAATATCCAGGAAGGACATACATAGAACCGATTCCTGCTAATCTAAACGTTAACTACATAAAATCCCGTGCTGGTATCCACTTTCTCTACCTACCTCATCTCCTTGCGAGAGACCCAGTCCTCAAGACGATGAACGAGCACGTGGACAATCTCTCTCTGGCGCACTGCAAGTTCTATCTCGAGCGATGATAACTCTAACTGACAGTTATAATATTAGCACTGGCAGCATTGGATATCAACGTAATGCGTAATACTATTCGATTGTACGGGTTTGCATACGAGTAGAGTAATTGAAGCTATTGATGATAATGAGTGCGAAAAACAGAGATAAGATAAGTAAGAAGCGAAATATAGTATTGGTCTACTAGAATAGTCCCCGGGAGGTTAAATCTCCCACGGACTATTATTGTCGATGGATCGATGGAACGTGGGAGCCAAAAACAGAACTTGTCCTCCAACAACGACATTGTCATCCATCCACATAGGATCTCTGGCTTGAGAACCCAATATCCAATGCCCGGGGAAAGAGGTCTAACAAGGTAAATCACATCAATCATACAATCATTTGTGAATTCTCGAGAGAAAACTTACGAGGTCGATGTGCTGTGATACCTAGCGACGATGCAGATGGTATTGGCAATGATAAAGGGCCAGGTCGACTGTGATTGTTGTCGCAGACATATGGCTTCTTGGCATGCGGACGTGCGCAATCATCACGCAGTCGTTGACACTCGTTTCCTCAGGTGCTAGCATCGGCCTCGTCTCCCGCCCCCTGCAGAGCCCTATGTCGGCCGTGCATCTCTCGTGCGCCGCCCACTTTCCCCACCCGCTCCTCATCTATGGATTCAACCAGCGGTAGGCATTTTGTATTGTTCTCTCATAAAATAAAGCCGGCCCCATTGATCCAGGGCGCTGCTGCCGAAAATCAAAACCCATTAATCAACCCGACGAGAGGCATAGACATAACAACTCACCTCCAATGACCGGGGGGCTTTTTGGCCCTCCCGGTGGGTTGGACGTTCCTGCGTTAATTATATCTGCCTCTCTCCCAGGGCGAAAATATGGGTTTGCCTTTTCGTCGCAACGATGGCGTATCTATCGTCCGGTGCATAACGACGGTCCACCAGGGTGGGCTTACTGCTGACTCCATGTGTCTCGTCGATCACCGAGTGCAGCGCAGATGGTTCGATGTGCTGGTACGATGGCAATGCGGGCGAGGAGTGAGGGTATTTCTCCTCTGCCGCAAAGGGCCCAGAGAGTCTAGGTGTGCTGGCATTGATGACCGACCGCGGTCCCTTATCAGCCAATGGTGCCTAGTCAGGCATTTGAGGTGTGGTCGACATTGACAGAAGGAGGATGGCAGTGGTTGGCCTGGGATGGAAGATGTTTGAGTGGCGCAAAAGGCGGTCAATTTTCTTGTGAAACCGAAGGAACGACTTCGAGAGCCCATAACTCCACGGCTGATGTTCTTTACTTCTTTCTGACAGATTATGATTCGCTTATGCATTTTGTATTCATATCGCATTCCCTTTTCGAGGTGTTCATGATTGCACATATTTTTTTTTTTTTTAAGTAGCTGATCAAGATAAGGACGTCTGACTGAACAAACGTGAATGTATGGCAGCGGTACTAACTCTTTTTTTTTTCGTGGAGCTGCTTCTTGAAGACTGTAGAAAGTTCAGTCACGCCAGGGCTGAGTGTCACGAGGTGTAACCTCGCAGTGGCAGCGGTACTAACTCGTACGAGTATTTCACCATTGAGAGAATGAAGATCGACCCGGACCTGGGCCGCAAAGTATATTGGAGACACATTATCTCTAGCTATGTCTTCATGTACACTAATATCTATGCAGGGCTCTCATATCTTTTAAAAGCATCGCTAAGGTTCTTCCATCGTCCCCCATTCCAGGACACTATCTTCTTCCACTCGTCACTGTCCTCTCCCCATACTCGCCTCATAAAAAATAGCCAACTAACAACCACGATGTCGGCCCATGACGTGATGTCGCCAAGCAAGAATTCGCCTCTTCCCCGTTCCTTGCAAACCAAGCATCGACCTGATCCATCGCTTCTTGTAACTTGATCCAGTCTTGCTCACGGTCCTTGCTCTTAGCCATCTCCACACGCGGCGTTATGTAGGATATGCTGACTGGGTTCAGATGCGGAAGCATATCAGGAAGTATAAGGCCAAGTAACGGCGACAAGGTAGCGAGAAACCCTTCGTTAAAGGCAGACTGCACACCTGCCGTGCCATTTGGGAATAGCTTGGGTGTATCCGGATACGTCTTCTCGAGGTATTCGGCAATGAGAATAGAATCGGATATATATGCCCCAGTGGAGGGATCGTAAATTGAGGGGGAGTGAGTAATATGGCCTTCCGTCTGGCCATTTGTTAGTGGGACGGAGGCCTAATTTCTTGCAGAGGGGCTCGATATCGGGGTACTCTACCCACTGCGTGATGAAGGGTATCCCTTTGAAATTGAGACTGAATCTACCAAGCAAAAAATTGAGAGATTAACCCGCGGTGAATGTACGATGAGACTCACCGTGTTTTCATGATATTGGGGCTCCACATCTTGTTTGGTAAGGCAGAAGGAATGTCATAGAGAATGATGGTCATCGATGCTTTGGCTTCTGCTGGGAGAGAAATTGAGTTGTACTGTTTGTGCAATACTCTGAGTACATTTATACTCCAATGACCACTTACGTTATTTGAAGAGGATTCCTGGACAATCATCTTCGAATCTGCGTGATTCGATTATAAAGGACTGATCATTTCCTAAATTAGCAATGTTTGTCAGAAACTGTGGTATTTTCTGAGTTATCAAATATTTGCACACACGGCCTGTCGTAACCTACGGCCTATTCTAAGTTCTAATCTGCTTACAATGCCTACGCCCTCGGTAATGTACGGATATAAGCCCAACTTTCCCCGTTATTATCATCCGATGGAGTCTTATAGGAATTGTGTGTCTTACTCTCAGGTTACTGAATTCCTCGGCTCACTAATGCATAAGAGGGACTACTAGCCGGAGCACGAACAACGAATGGCGGTGCAATCACCCTGTCAGTGCTTTATAAAGCGCTTGTTATTATGAGCGCCCATTGGCTTCACCAGGGCTTACACGTGACCATTGCATTTGTTCCATAACCTCTATAACTCAAGTAGGGCCAGACGTATCTGGCAATGCCCACTCCCTCAAAAGTGAGAAAAAACAGGAAAAGGTCGAAAAACTGAATGAAATCGAAATTTCGAAAGTACAGATTCACGAATCATTTAAAGTTTACTGGGGGTCCTTCTTTTATGAGTTTATTATGTGAGTAAATATCGAGCCAACAAATGGTTTAGTGCTGATTCAGTTCAGTCACCAGTGGGTTCACGAATCGCCTCAGAGATGCAAAGGGGTCTTAGTACAATCTAGTCATTACCACATGCACATCCATGAGTTCTACTTAAAGGGGAGAAACTTGATATATGGATTGAAAATCGATCATCCTCATGAGCTTATCTTGTATATTTTATATAGTGGCTTTCTACTTCCTCAGGGCACCGCTGAGACTTTTCCATCGACCATCGTTCCAGGAAGTCGTATCCTTCCACTCTGTTCTATCCTTACTTCAGGCTTTCTTTATAAATACAAGGAAGCTGGAAACAACAGTCTGCCCAGGACAGAATATCATTGTACATGAATAGACCCATTCCCCCACTCCTCGAACACCAAGTGTCAATTTGACTCATTCCTTCATCGACATTTTTCCAGTCTTCGTCGCTGTTCTGACTTTTCAACTTCCGTACACGCGGCTTCGTGTATTCTGCACTGATTGGATTCCAAAACGGAAGTATCTGAGGAAGCGTAAAGGTTATCAGGGGCTTCACTACATTTGCAATAAACACGTCGTTGAAGTCGGATTGCAGGCCAATGGTACCTCCTGGAAAGAATGCTAGTGTATCTGGGTAGGTCTTCTCCAGATATTCGGCATTATAGAGGGAATCTGATATAGAGACCCCTTTTGAAGAATCGTAAATGACTGGGAGTGTATAGTGCGGCGATCTATCCGGCTTTTTTCGATTGTGTCGATACTCAAATTTTTGTATAGAGGCTCAATACTGGTATACTCGACCCATTCCATCGTGCATGGAAGTCCATTGAAGTTGAGGCGGAATCCACACATGTGCTACATATTCATCTGAGGACTCAGCGCGAATTGGTACGTAGATTTAAATGCAAGCCGTTCTTCCCAGACGTTGGGGTTCCACATTCTATCTAGTACTGTGGAAGGTATGTCGTGGAGGGTAAGCATTACTAATTGCGCTAGGAACGGATGTTTCCTCAGTGATAATGATCGTCAGACTATTTTAATTATACTGCCTATGATCTGGACACGTTCAACGTATTTCTAATGCCAATCGCATCTGTATATGACACGTTTAGATGATTATGAATTTATGACATGTAACTGGCAGCCATCTCTGAGTCAGAATATTGTGCTTATTAAGAGAGCATCGGAATACGGCGCAAAGACTCTACGATCTAGTAAGCCTTCTCACTGCTGATCTTCGGGAAGAATTAGAATAAATATACATTCCAGTATGTACATGGGATCTTTATAAAAGTCGTAATTTACATACGTCTTATCACAAGTCCTCCAGGTAGTTAAACAGACTCTGGGAGCTGAACAGTATGTTTTTAGCGTCGTACCTTTTTTCTATCCTACCGTCATGGGAAGCATACAGATGGCCAAGCGTCGGATCCCGATATCTACTGCTAGCAAATTGTGCTACGGGAAAGGACAAGCTTAGACGGGCACAATGAACTTTCGAAGAGCAAACGACATGAGTTGTTGGGGTCAAGAAGAGAACAAGCTGTGCTAAGATAAGCAAGAATCGGAGAAAAGATACATGCTACCACTAAGTATGCGATCATAATAACAAACTGGCGGAAGGTACTTCTCTCGACCGCCATCTCCTTAAGCATTTGCGCCTATGCAGACATAATTTCTAGTTTAGGCGTGTACGTCCGACATACAAGTCTGTGCTCTTCTGTGGTATGTCGCCGCTGAACTTCCCTGAGGCCTGAGCACCATACATTGGTTATATGCCGCTTTCTCAGAGTTTGCGTATTTGTTTCGCTGATGGACTGCCGCAATTGTGCAGGCTCCCGTCAATTGATAGGTCGACCATAGCGATTTCAATGCTCTTGGCGACCTGACGACAGCCGTTTGCACAATGCAAAGCCATTGGTTTGGATATCAGGGCTTGAGCACCTTTCAAAACAGAAGCAAAACGTTGTACCTCGTCTGGACACGCAGCCCAGACCAGCGGTACCCTATCCGATGTTTTCTATGGAGGGGTCACTACCGAGTAAGTGGTACTTGAGATGACCGGATAAATTTGAGAGAATCTCTGACCCTCCCGCAAATCTAGAGCGATAGCGCAAAATAACACAACTGCTGCTTGTTCGTTATCAATTTTTATTTTCTGGTGTTGAGTGTTCAGAGATACATTGTCACGAAAATGCAGCCATTGATTGAAGAGAGCCAAAGTAAATACTTTCTGCTACACTACTCAACAAGATGTTACAAAACACGTCGACTCCAACGCAATCAACACATAATATAAAAGTCCGATACCACACGAAGGTATACTCAGAAAAGTCAATTTCATATCCTGTCCTAACAGAAAGTTCACCATATGACATCTATGTATTTTCCTCAATCACGCAAAGGCAATAAATGAAACGGCCACGGCCAACAATGCCAGGACAGTATTTATCCCCTTGCCAACAACCGCATTGCTCGAGCCTCCACTTAATGTATCCGAATTCTGCGGCGTGCCCTGCGTCGTCGCACTGCCTGTAATACTCGTCGAGTCCGACGTCGAGGTGCGCGTGATGCTCGTCGTGCTGCTCACCCCCGTTGTCGTGGAGATGCTCGTGCTGGTCCCGCGGCTCGTGACCGTCGCGCTTGCCACCGCACCAGGCACCTGCACAGTAACACCTCCTTCAAAGATATCCTCGCTCCTAAACTGGCTGCACGACGTGCTGCGGGGCACGCGCACTGAGTAAGGGACAGTTCCATCGCCCTGCTTCCAGGTCACCGTGTTCCCGGCGGCGTTGACGTACTCGCCTGGCGGGTCCTGGGACTCAGATGCACAGGACTCGAATACGCCGTCTTTTGCGTCGGACGGCGCGTTGAACCCGCACCCCATGATGTCGAAGATGTGCTCACAGTAGCGTGCAGGGGCGCGGCCCGCTGGGGTCGCATGCTTTGAGGCAGAAGATGTTGTTGCCGTTGAAGCTGGCGCAGAACAGTCGGAATTTAACGTCCATTACCTTCCTAAACTGAATGGAACAACTTACTTGTGCCATTCGCTAGCCTGGGCATACGATCCGGTCCATGCGCTCGTATAAAGCAAGCCTCCCATCGGATTACCTCTCTGTGAAGACTTCAATCATGATCCATCACTGCGCACAGACTACACTCACCCGATCAGCACCATGCGGATCCATCTCGCCTCCCGCATCCCCGGCAATCATATTAATCTTCGTCTGGTCCATGAACCCAACGACCTGGATATAATCCGGCGTCTTCGTGAACTGCACGCCCGTAATGGTCCCTGGAGGAATGATGCGCGTGCCATGGCCTCCCTTTGTACACCACGCGATCATCTCGCCTTCGATATCGCCCACCTCGTGGCCGGGTTCGGCTGGTGCCCATAGACAGAAATCTAGGAGAGTAAAATGAATTTAGGGTCATGATAATGAAAAGGGTTCAACGATACGTACCATCGAGGGAGTTGATGAAAGCTGTTTGACAGAGAGACTCTGGGCCTTCTGTAGTCCCAATGCAGATATTGTACCCCTTCTGATCGCCGCGAACTAGCCCGACATCCGTGTCGACTTTATACGGCTACACATGTACAATTTCCATCGTCAGTGACCCAATTCTAAGGAGACAATACACGCAGTGTGCCCACAATATCATTGTATGCAAACTTCTTGGCGGCGAGCGGCACAAACCCTGGACCTTGCCCTTTGACGCTCGTAATAACAAACGAGAGAGAAAAAACCAATAATGGCAAGACTTTCTTTTGAGTACACCATCACGCGGACCAATTAATAAGAAATAGTGGTGGGTGACGCGGTTCTGAGACAAAAATAATGAGAGTTGAGTGAGGAATCAAGGAAGGGAAGTGGGAAAGGGGAGGGAAAGGAACAAAAAACGATGCGAACACCAACCCACCCAGTCCATATGATATAATCCGACTAGATAGCAAAGACCAGAACAAAACCCCATCCCGAAACAGGCCATCAAGGTTACATCAAGTGAGGATTTTCAATTGCGTATTTGAATTCGAACACATCTAAGACAGTCAAGGCAGTGGTCTTCTGGTAATCTCTGCGCTCCAACAGTCGAAGATGCTGGGCGACGGAAATTTAGCGCCTGTTGAAGCAGTGCAAAATGATGCATGGTGGCCAATAAGGCCAATAAGGCCAGTAGCGGCCTGTAGCAATCATTAACGGCAGGCCTGTGTACCCCAAAGTGTGTCTCATTAACGCACGTTAATGAGACATTTGAGGCTTGGCATGATCTCGAAGGTCACTAAGCACCCTCAGTCCGCTTGGCGGGCAGCACAACGGTCAGGGGCCACCGCGAGAAGGATTCCGAGTAGGGCGGTGAATGCGTTTGAGTATATAGATCATGATCCTCCATGCTCAGTGCTCAGAAAGTGCTCCTAAGGAGTTGGAGTGCATAAAATTTTAATGCGTCGCTAGATCTTGGCTAGGTCCATTAACTGAGCTTCGGGCAGGGTGGCCCACTGAATCTAACACCAAGCCCGGCTTTGTGTACACAATCTCTTTGCTTTCGGTTACATGCTTCTTAAGTATTTATTCGAGCTGCGAGTGTACGGTTATATTCCAACAAGAACATCAAATAGCCCTGTATGATCGACGGGCTTCGTAAATTTCGCACTATATATCACAACAGTGACGGGAACGTAGTAACACATCCGTCTGTACTATCTTCAATAAAAATGCCTCCAAAAATCAGCCCCTCGTTCAAGTTTGACTCCTGGAACCCTTCATGCAGCACGTCGATGCCCAACGGCCCCGTCGGCTCTTTGAACACGCCTGTGTGGAACTGCCCTCCCCAGAATTATCGTTGAATGCTGGGCCGGCGACTTTCTTCAGCGGTGCGATTCCCTTGGAGTAGTATACAGTGAGCGTGCTATAAATAAAGTATAAAAATGATCAAGTCAGTCATTAGAATTTCAAAGCGTTCATGTTGAGCGCCCAGAGCTCAGAAAGCAGAGTCTAAGTACACTATACATGAAAACTCACTTCGACGTCCACCCCAGAGTTACAGCGAAATTATGCCACACGTCGAACTCAAACGGCGTCTGGAAGAAGGTCGTCTCAGGGCTGTTCGACTGCCTCCCAGCGAGTCTGAACGTCTTCGGGTCGTGCACGGTCGGATCGAAGGATTGGTTGAAAGGTTTCCCGGTGAGGAATGTGATCTCTGAGGTGCTGAAATCCGCCGTCTCATGCCACGCAGGCTATATAAGTTTGTAAATGCGTTTTATTCGCCAACGTCAGACCGTCAGAACGACGATACTAGTAATCTATAAAAAGTCGAGACGTACGTGATATTCATGCGAAAAATTCAACGGCCTTAAGGGGTCGTTCCGAATAGACCAATGGAACGTGGTCGTCCCCTGCACAGTGATATCCGACCCATTATTCGTCGCTGGTATCAACTCGGAGCGGCGGAATCCGACTTGAGGCTGCGGTGGGTCTCCACCTGGAAGAAAGATGGATTTATCGCTTATGTTTAACGAAAGTTAGTAGCTATATTAGGAGTTTGGACTTGTAGGAGGTGTGATGGCACCTTATTGTAACCTCGACGGGTTTCGCGTTTTTGGGATATCAAACTTGAAAGAAAGCGCCTAAGATAAAGCGGAGGAGAGGAAGTGAACATTTACTCACCATTGACGGTGGAATCCCACCTGGGAATTTTATAATCTCCGCCCAAGTCTGATCTGCCGAGAGGCTAATGATGAGATCGATACATCATGTATGCAGACTCAGTCAACGAAAGACTAACTCTGCCCATGAACGAATTGGTGATCAAAGATACTAGAGTTCTTGTCAAAGTCCGCTGGAGTCATATGCTGAGGGACTCTCCCGTCGAATAGAATTGTACATTCTTTTTGGCAGAGCTTCCACTTGGTGCTGGTGAGGCGAAAGCTGCGCAACCGAGAGTTGAAAGGAGGATGAAACTAAGCACCGTCATGGCACAACAATCAATAGGTAGTGGAGACCGGAGAGGACGTTAGCCAAGGGATTCTTCAAAGCCGACGAGGCTCACGTAGAATATATATGCGCGACACGCTACTACCACCGGTGACAGAACATTGACTCCAACTACGCCCTGAGAAAGAATATCAACTTGTAGACAGACTCGTGATCACAAAAGGAGAGCATCGCAGGCCAGGTGAGTCGAGTCGGTTCAAGAGAAGAATTCGCATCTCAACGTGGCATAACGAAGAGAAACGGGTTTAAGTGGGGAAAATATACTTAGAAATAACGAAAATAGGCCAGGGTGGGCTATAATTATCGTCGAACTTGGATTGGTCGTACGCGTAAGGCTCTGCCCCTCAACGACAGAGCGCACATGCCGGGAATAGTCCGATGTTCTCCCAGATACCATGGTCTGCTTGAGGCTAAGGTCGCTTGCAGATGTACAGTAGCGCCACGGAGTGTAAAAGAGGTTTTAAAGAGGTGTTTGCCCCTACAGGGGATTGCTGGATTGTCAATTTGGCGTGAGCGTCGCGAGAGTTCGGGGTTGATCCACAGGTCGCAACGCGCAAGGATCCTAGGCTGAGAATAACTACGGGAATGATTCCTGTAGTGAAAGTACTGTTTGTGTCAGATGATACTTATCAAGAACAACCGATAGTGCAGATAAAAGGATCACTAGAGCTTGTCTTTGGCGTAGTTGGTGCAGACAGACACTGGAGCTGAACTTGAAGAACAGGACAACTGAATTTTTGCAAACGAGTCGGAGTTGGATTTTAGTCCGTGTATCACATGGCCGGCAATCCGGTTCAAAGGCTACCGTTCATCTAATCTTATCTCGGACTCAGTCCAACTTGCTGCTCGACAGGAAAGCGCAGCAGACGCCATGTCGAGCTCACGCTATTCATACTGCCAACATCGCTCACACGAGATCACATGGACTTTTTGAAGACCTTCAATTCCAACGCACGTTCGCCATCCTCATCTTCTCATATCACGACGAGTAGCATTACCCACAAACACCGGCCAGGGGCGTCGTAATGACTTGCAACTTTCAGTATTTTATGCCTTCCATCTACAATAAGTTACGATCCCGGCTATCAACACAAATACCTATAAATCATACATAAAAACGATCCGATGAATCTCAAGGGACTATGCGTATATTTGCTATCGGTCACCATGTCTTTCATTACCCACATGGTACCGTCAACCGAAGTGGTCTTCGAACTTCCATTGTGTCATATATATACCCCATATGGAACGTTAATCTCTAGTGCCTATTTCCTGCAATGCGTATAATTGACGGATCCGTATGGTCGAGGGCAGCATTGAATGTGAGTGTGCGTACTCGACGCACATTGCATTGTTCACAACCGCCTCGTTTCAGCCTTCAGGTCCAATCGAGATGTCAGCGTGGCGGCCATCCTACTACATAAAAGCTCGTTGTGCACTACCCAGGGGCATCACCCGATAGTAGTTTCTTCGCGTATACACGAAGACAAGAAGATGAGGCTACCTTCGGTTTTAGTGTTTTTTGCGCTGAGTGCGCGATCTGTGTATGGATGGGGAGCTAGTGGACATATGGCTATAGGGTGAGTTACAGGGCACCTCATTTATGGTCAGGCTTTGAACTTTTCGCTGTATGCTAGATACATCGCGATGCCAGTACGTGTTCAACGTTGTAGTTGGATATCGTTTCCATTTTCTTGCTACCGACCTCTAAATCACCTCGCGTTCTCAGTTCCTCGCTCCTAAAGCACTCTCTTTCGTAAAGTCCTCCCTGGGAGCGACGTACAACGAATCTCTGGGCCCAGCGGCGACTGTGAGTCGAGTTTTAACACCTTGTCCAACGAGAAGGGGAGTCACTGATCGTCCCCGGTGACCGTACAGTGGGCGGATGAAGTGAAGTCTACAGCCGCATATGCATGGTACGTTTCTGTTGCTTTGCCTCTCGCATGATCGAAGTCACTGATATTAACATAATCAAAAGGTCTTCCAATCTCCATTTCGTCGACGCCGAAGGCAAGTCATGCCTCCCAGCTTTTCGTACTTACGCATCATCGCATCATTCTTATCTCCCTCACTTATCAGATAACCCCCCAACCTCATGCTCGGTAGACGAGGAGCGAGACTGCGCCGACGGGCGATGCATACGTGAGCTTTCGTTTTCATACTTCCCTATCGTTGCACTAACAGTGCGATGTCCAACGGGGTGGTTTCTGTGTGGCAGTCAGCGCACTGGCGAATTACACTACGCGAGTTTTGGACACCTCCCTCGACGACATGCAGATCCAGGAGGCGTTGAAGTTTCTAGGTACGTACACATCTCCTCCTCTCATTGAGGAAGTATCAAGTTCTCAGGGATAACGTGTGTATGCATTTTTACATTGACAGACCATGTACGCAAATGAATCTCTACAGAGCCTACTACGATTAAACTTGACGGACGGTGTAAATTTTGCTAGTTTATTGGAGATATAGGACAGCCGCTGCACGTAGAGGCCATCGCACTCGGTGGGAACACGATAAGCGTCACATGTGGTGGATCCAAAAGCAACTTGCATTCCGTACATCTTCTCTCCTCACTCATCGAGTCCACATATTAATTCTAGATCTCATCAAATTTCCTAGGTATGGGGTGAGCATTTCACAATATTCCGATCCTATCCAACTGTGTCTCAATATTGCAATAATTGTGCATTTGAAATATACCAGATTCCGGAATTATCAACAAGCTCCTGGTCGCGAGCTATAACAATTCCGTCACGACATGGGCGAGCGCTCTAGTTTCTAGGCTGAAGGTACGCATTAATTAATTGTTAACTTTCATTAAACTCTTTCCCCATCTGCGTCCCTCCCTCATTCCGTCAGAAACCAATCTCGCATGCATCCATTATTAACCACCATTGTTCGCCGTAGGCTGGTGAATACAATTCCCTCGCAGGAGACTGGATCTCGTGCTCCTCCACAGACGAGCCCCTGATTCAGCGCAAGCGAAGCATCCAAGACGATATATCTGGGATCCTCGGACGGCGCGACGATTCGGACATCGTCCCCCTTGAATGTCCCATCGTGTGGGCACGCGATTCGAATTCATTCGACTGCGTAAGTCTTATGTCCCCAGTGAGGTTCGGCCCTGTTTCTAGGATCTAACTCGTCGTTCCATGTAACTGTGGCTGTTATAGTCTTTTGTGTTCAACTTCGCGGCCAAGCAGGATCTGTGCAACTCGACGTACTCCGTTGAGGCCATCCCCATTGTGCGTGTCATTCCATGCCCTCGTTTCTTCGTCCTTTTTCTGATGACATATGCGATCCACATATACATATAGATCGAAACGCAGATCGCAAAACAAGGTCTACGCCTCGCAGCGTGGCTGAATGTGCTCTTCGATGGAGAGCCGTTGACGCCTAGTAGTGGGATACCGACATCGTTCTGATGTATCGTATTTGAAAGCCTGACTATGCCTTCTTCCGTGGAGGTCCGAAGTATTAGTGTCATTTAGCATCGAGCGGGTTGCTTTTATTCTTTTTATCTATTTTCATTCTTGTTGTCCTGTCCCCATTTCGCGTACAGAAGGACAAAGGAGGGTCAGCCGCCTCAGCCCTCTTCTCTTTGGGACCTTCCCTCCGGAGCGTGTTGTGACTGATATAATGTACGCGAACCTTGATCCGCTAACCTAGTAAGCTTATTGGGCTCTGCGCATGCATGGAGAGCATTCACAAAAGGTAGTTCAACGACTCAGGTACCATAACCATGGTACTATTAAGCGCCTATTCAGCTGTGTAATTAAATCAACCTTGAGTTGTGCGCGACTATGAGGCAGTCTGTCCAAAGTGCTATTTGTTTTCGGAACAGTGGAACTTGACAACAATACTCAGATACCTTTGCAGAATAAAAACGATTATGAATGCCAGCAACGAATATCTATTTAAATCATGTCCGTGATGAAATTAGACCCCCTTACGGTTGCGGCAGTTGCTCTGAGAGTCTGATCGATCGATTATTTGTCCTATTATTGAGATTTTATTTTCAGATACTGATATCGATTACTCCCTGCATGCGCTCGGTACCAACGTTTCACGCTTTTAAATACTAACTATAACGACCGTTCGTTCATATTTTTGCTATCAGCGCATAACACCGCATGTGTCCCTGATCGTCCGAGGTATATATAGAGGTTTTATTTGTGAACGAATTCAAATTTGTGATGAATGCAGCGCTCTCGTGGATAATTTTGAGTGGAAGGTGGATTTTTGCCGAAGGGCTGGTAATTAATTTGCGAAATAGGTTTGATTTCCATTGCATGGTTCTGATAACCGTGCATAATGTGCATCATGATGGAAGACCGTCGTGTATTCTTGACTGTACATGGAAGTAATGCATGTATCTGGGGTATATAATGGTTGATTCTTTACACCCAATCAACTCGTCACATCTAACCCCACATTTCTTCGTCTATTGATCCATAACCCACGATGAGATTTGGAGCGATCTTCGTTGCTTTATCGGTTGCAACACCCAGGGTTCTTGCTTGGGGAGCCGATGGACACATGGCAGTAGGGTGAGTACGAGTCCGGTTGATCAGAGGGTATATCTCAAACAACGGTTTGGCCAAAGGTTTACTGCGATGCCAGTGAGTTTGGGTTTGGATACGTGCCCTGAAATTCAGTCATTTATATTGTGTTTATCATTCGAACACAGTTTCTTTCTCCGAAAGCTCTCGCATTCGTGAAATCGTCCCTTGGAGCTACGTATAACGAGTCCCTTGGGCCGGCTGCCACCGTAAGTGCACAAATCTCTGGTGCATTTCGTTTACATTCCACCAATGTTCTGACGTTCTTTTTCTTTTCACAGTGGGCTGACGACGTGAAATCCGAAGCAGCATTTTCATGGTAAGCGAAGCTTAATAAGCGGCCCTATTTAGACCATTGACGCCATTGACAATCTTCCAAGGTCATCTGCACTTCATTTTGTCGACGCAGAAGGTTCACTTCTGTATTCTAACTACTGTGCCATCATGGTTCTGACTTCCTGCATACTAGACAACCCGCCCACATCTTGCTCTGTCGTCGAGAGCAGGGACTGTAGCAATGGAAGATGTATCCGTGAGTGTGGCTAGCTTAAAATCCATTTTGTGCAGCGTGGAATCATATATAACATCCTATTCATTAGTTACTGCTATCGCAAACTATACAACAAGAGTCGTCGATAAATCTTTATCGGCGGAACAGCTCCAAGAAGCTCTCAAATTCTTAGGTAGGCCCACTCGTGCTTTCATTTCTACCCAGAACGACTCACATCTCCGGGGCACTCCAATTCAATTAATACGTATAGACCATGTATGATTCTCTCCTACGTTTCCGATGCTCCCATTTAACTTGCATTAGTTTATCGGTGATATCACTCAACCACTCCATGTCGAGGCCCTGGAGGTCGGGGGTAACGACATTAGCGTTAAATGCAGCGGGTCTACGAGTAACCTCCACTCAGTGAGTCGTAAAAGTCATCAGTCCGACATATTATCGGAGTGACACATCTATCCTCCATCTAAGGTCTGGGGTGAGTTCATCATACCTTTGATCAGCTCTTATGCACTGGGCTTATAATCATATCTGGCTTCTAGACTCCGGCATCATCAATAAACTTGTGAAAGCAAACTATGGAAACTCTGTTACGACTTGGGCCAATACCCTCGTATCCCGAATTCAGGTGTGTGTCCACTACGATGTGCAAAAAAGATATAAGTGGCTAAAAGCGTGAATCCATACAGAGCGGCGAATATAAGTCCATTTCACCAAGTTGGCTCTCCTGTTCTTCTACCACAACCCCGGTCAGCCAGAGGCGAAGTGTAGAAGATGACATTGCGGACTTATTTGACAAACGAGCGACTATAACGCCTCTCGAATGCCCTCTTGTCTGGGCACAAGATTCCAACTCTTTTGATTGTGTAAGAAATCACTGGACGCCATACATTTCTGGCTCATATTTAATCGTCTTTCATTTTAGTCTTTCGTTTTTAACTTCACATCAAGCCAGGACTTATGCACGTCCAGCTATTTCACTAACGCGGTTCCGATCGTACGTCGCCCATCTATGATTATTTCAATTATAACAGACTAAGATATTATCTAGATTGAGACTCAAATTGCGAAAGGCGGGCTTCGTTTAGCTGCATGGCTCAACGTCTTGTTCGACGGCGCTACCAATCTTCCTTGATTTCATGTAGCATGATGCCGAGTTGGGCTTGATATTATTTAGGACTCTAGTGTTCGGTTTCATACTAACCTTGGACACAAGCTGAACACACCTCTTGAACTGTTAATATCTTGAACATGAATCATATTGAGATTTCAGTGTGCGTGACCCCTGCAGCAGGCGCGGGTAGAGAATGTTTAAATATAAGCGCTTGAAAGCCAAGACCATTACAGTGTTGGGTTTCTTTTTTTTTTTTTTCTTGTCTATTTATGTCTATTGGGGTATAGCCCTATGCAGACCCAACTAAGTTCAACTAATAGTGGCAGGACCCCATGTGCACCGCTGAGGTACGCCTGTAGCTCGCTATAGCGATCCTCTCCCCATATGTTGTTTCTGGGCGTCCTTTTCTTGTCGGGTGGGCCACCTCAGTTGGAGTTCTTCCTTGAGGTTTCGGCTGGTTTGTGTTCTTTCCGCTGGGCGCCCTGACATCGGTCTGGGCGCAATAAATGTTTTTGCTCATTTTCGGGAGGTGTGTAGGACGGATGGGAGTTCCGGGACCCTGTGAGTTGAGGGTTTTGTGTGGTCGGATTAGGATGTGTGGGTTTGTAGTATCTGTATGTTATCCCTGTTTTAGTCAGCTTCAATATGAGGGTTTTGTACTTCACCTGGTGTGGTTCCGAATCTCTTCGTCGTTGCAATGTACTTCATCAGAATTTTCATGTTCTCCTTGCCGCAGAGGATGGTTCGTAAGCTTCGTGTGTCACGTCCTAAAGTATGGTCCATTTCTGCGTGTCCCCATGCGTAGGTTGGGGATCCGAAAAGATAGTGTTTGAGTGTCTCCTCTATTACTCCATGTCCTGCTGTGCCGTATTTCGCGCATCTACTGCTTTCAGATTTGCCGAATCGGTGTAGATAAGTGTTCAACGGGATGTGGCCTGTTCTTAGCCGCATGTAGAGGCTTGCTTGTACTCGGTGTTGACCGGTTTAGATCTCCACAGGCATCTAGGCCATAAATCATGTTCGCCGAGTAGCAAAGGTAAAATTGACATGGATTATGATGAAGTTGTACTTTAAACTTTACATGAGAAGCAAAATGAAACAGCTTATCGACCAGTATATCAAATAAATAAAGCGGACGACTCCGAGTAGACTGTTGATAAAGTTACATGTCCCGGTCAATCCGGGATTATTTTAGATAATTTAAAGAATTCAACAAGCATCGTACTGCGCAGAGTCGGTTAGCGTATTCTCAAACTAAGGGAAGAAATACCACATACCACAAGGTTCAGAGATCCAGGGAAGTAATCGATGGTTCCGTTTCGTTGAATGAAGACATCAGTCTCAGTTTCGTACGTGATTTCCTTGAATTTCTTCAATTTACCGGCATCTCCAGTGGCACGTCGAACATTCTTCAGTGAAAAAATAACCTTAAGTGCTTCCACCATGGATAGCTGTAGATAATCAAAGGAGCCTCGGAATATCTGCTCATTCAGAGAATGGGATGTGACGGGAGAGCGGCGTGGGTCGACAGTAGTAGGATCAGGAACATCGCTAGCCTAGAAAGAAAATATAAACAGAGGTGGGGATCAGCGAAGGGATATATGCCATAAATATGAAGGCAGACATTAAGCTGTGCATTAAGAAGGCTCGCCCGAACGCGATCCCCTTTCTTCACTTCGAGGGGAGCGAGACCACAGCCCTGATCAATCTTCGTATCCATGTTAGCCTCTCCCCACAGAGAATCGAATGGCGGCCGCAGACCTAGCAAGAAAGTTAGGCCAGGACGAAGCATACTCGTATTTGTTATACGCACGCAACGCCTCAGAGACATAACCTTTCAATAACGTTTTGTTCTCATCGCTATCCTTCTTTACCAGTTCGATGATATGCTCTTTGGCGGCCTTTCTCTCATTATCCAAGAAGAAATCAATCATTCTAGCAGTAGCGTAGGCTTGATTGACCGATGTACTGACAGAAATGTCGAGCACGTTGCTGGTTATCTCATTGTTATCGCGGCCAGTGACCACCAGTTTGCTCGCAAGGGGAAAGGACAGTCTCTGAGATCCTGGCTGTACAATGGACGCTACGGTAGCGGCTTGGCGGACGATGAAACTCTGCGAGATGTTCTAAAATCAGATGGCATTACACTTAGCATATCTGCACCAAGACGCACCGGTACGCTTTGGACCACCGATGCCTCTGCTAGGGACTTTTGTGCGAACAAAGACAATCCATTTCCGGCTGATAATGATACATCCTGAAGAGCGAACCTAACTTCTGGTCTATCAGGGGCAAGGAAGGATACGCTACATGAAAGAGAGTACATCAGTATGGATTCCGGTGACGTTGTATGAAGATTACAAACTTGAACTGGTTGAGTACAAGTGTGAGTTAGATTAGCATGCGAAACGAAACGTAGACATACAAGTAAAGCAAGCATATCGAACATCTGCATCTCGGTATGAACGCCATTAGGGCACTCTTTCGTTTTCAAAGGGAGGCCGATCTAGAAATGTAAACGCATGTAAGCTGGGATCAAATTTTTGGGGTTCTAGAGACCAACCCATAGATCGGCAGCAACGTGTGCTACAGCAGGATAGATGATGCTCTTGACGACGTCGATATATGTTCCTGGTACGCCATCGTATCTGGACTCTCAAGGTCAGTGCTATTTCAGTGCAGTCCAAGGGACGGACTCACGACCATGCTGTTTCGGCGATCTTTCTCTTCATCATTTTTGAATAATATACGGCACACTCAACCGATGAGCTTTCATCGGGGAACATGACTTGCAAGGTTTTGGAGCGACCTTCATGATATCTATAGTGGACGAAGTAAGAAAGAAGACTTACGAGATAATGCATTTAATCCCTTACTTTGCAATCTCTTCGAACTTGTAAAGTGGTCCATACCCAAACTTGTTATAGATAGCCTTGAATTTGGTCGAATCTTCGAAGAAGTTTTGAATCCCGGCGAGAGTGTTGAGCACCTTCGGTGTCGAGAGTGTTCCAGGGCGATCAAAAGTGTATTTGCCTTGAATTCCCTGACGAGTCAAGGACTTCTTCATATGGGCCGGCGTAAAGAATGGATACAGTGAATGAGAGGCGTTCTGAATTATCGTTCCTATAAGTCTCGCGTGATTATTAGACAACGAGTAGAGCACTGACCCATGAGTAATGTCGAGGCAAGTGTCTTAGTATGAGCTTGGAAACTAGTGAGGTAGCATACGTCAGCTGGAATCATTTGCTGGATAGGTAAGACGAACTTTCGGAGCCATGACCTCCGTTGTTCATATTTCGTTGACAATCGTTAAAACCCCAGGTCGTCAGGTTATTAGCTGTAAAACGAAATGACGTTGGACAAATTTCATCCACAGAATAGGCACTTACGTGTAAAATCGGTGGTAAAGAATCGATCCCCACGAATAAGGACCAAGGCATCGCCAAGTACGGCACGGGTAAGCTGTGGAATGTACATATGTTGAGCATACTGAACAGACGTCTGGACGAGTATGCAACAAACCGTATATCCCGCAGCAAGCTGCGATCCTGAGGCGACAGGCATGGTTGCCTCGGCATGAATTCCGGGCTATACAAGTTTCTGAGTAACGTGAAGTCACAGTGGCATAGTGCACTTACGTAGAGTTCAAGATTATCAACATGACCGTATAACTGACGAGCAGCACCCTACAGAACACTTAGACAAAGTATACTTACAGAAAGCAAAACATGACACACCGCCACTTTTGGATCAGGGTTCCAATCTTCAAACTCTTCGAATACTGAGCCACGGTCCTGTAAGTCTGCTTCACCGGAAAGACAATCATATAAATAACATACCTTTCAGCCCAAGGAACTTTCGGAACTCGTTCATCGTACATAAGCCCCACGACCTGGCTTGTTCGATGCCCATAATCTCGACTAGTCGCAAAGCCGGCGGTGTCCCACGTGCACGGAATGCTCCCGCAGGATTTTCAATAGCAGCATTCAAAATTTTAGCCAATTCGTCATCGGAGAATTTTCCATCTACGCCACGTTGGAGACTATCGTACATGTAAGAGTTAGATGATAAGCGTGCCATCGTAAAAGCGGAAAACTCACCCGGCAAAGGTACGTTTAGCCGGATTGGGCTCAATAGATCCGAAAACTTTAGCAATGACAGATAGATCAGCCAATGTGAGCTGCGCAGGGACGGTAAGATGACGATTGAGCTTCAGGATGGAATAAGATGAAGTTTACCTGGTCGAATGGTTTGCCTTTGAAAACGTCGTTGAACATATCGTTCGTCCATTTCTCGTCGGCTTCTGATAGAGTCGAGTGCCACTAGAGGTCGAACATAAATATTGTCAAAAAGAACAAATCTCGAAAGACTGATTAATCACCCTATACAGAACGTTAAACTCCGCGTTGATGTGATTACCCTTGCCACGGTCAACTTCGGTATTCTTATCTTTGATGATCTACAGAGTGTCGTCAAGTCATATGGCTATCAACTCCCGTCGTGGAAAACCTACGTCAAATGGGGCCATTTCCCAGTTGCAGCCTTCTGAAGACCCGAGGAAGCCGGCTACATAGTCGCCGAGAATGGCGCTCATGAAATGACCACAGCTGGACAACGATCAACGACGGTCAGCGACAAACAATAGAAGCTACAGTAAGGATGATAAATACTTTACGAGCTTAGCGGTCTGGAAAATCTCTTCATCCTGAGTTGCTCGCTGGGTAGGATCTGTAGGCGGAGGATCAGACCATCTCTTCCGCTCGTTTATCTTCAGCAGCTTCTCTGCGATGTACTGCCATTTCGCAGGGGCAATACATTAGAAAACGACGACGGGTATCGAAACGTGACATACGTTGTGGTTTCGACTGAAAAGCACCAACAAGACACTCGTTGCTGGGACCAAAAACGTCAGGCGTTCTTCCGAGAAAGTATCGGGATATAACAACCCCCGACCCGTGGCTTTGTCTCGAACTTTGTCTTGGGCAGCTTGGTCTAAAAGTGGCATCGATCATCAGCGACAATTGCACCGGTATGTGGGTAAATTAATGACTTACTATCTCCATACAGAGGGCTCAAATCGAAATAAGAGCTGGCGTTGTTGATGTGTATGTTTTTGAAGTCCGTTCGGAACAAGGAATGGGTAACGATAGCTGCGAAGGCAAAGATCAAGCTTGACATCCCTCCAGCATGCGTTTTTTGCTATGATCATAATAATAATTAAAAAATGCAATGATTGACGGGTGATAAGGGATAATATGCACATCACGACGTTTCAGGATTGTGTCGAAGACAAGGCCTGGGTCGGGAAGGGAAGACCTTGGTAAACCCCCTTTCCTTGAACACTTCGGGCATAAGGAGTTCCCGCTCTACCGATCTCAGAGTTCTGCAGGTTGTTTCCCCCTCCGTCTGCGTGACGGAACGAGTGCTCAGGTCCCAGATACGATGCTGGTGGATGTGGAAACGTGTCGTAGAGGGTGCCAATAACTCCATTATTAAGTTTCTTTGCCAATTCGAGCTTTGGATCAATGCGGGCGAGTATAGCAAGACCTTCCGCAAACTAGATATTATGTGAAGAAAAGGGACGAGTTAGTCTTAGCACGAAGACGTTGTGGTCAAAGCTTACAGCGCCTTGGCGGTCATCGATGGATTCAGGGTTAAGAATACAGTCTTTGAACGCTTCCTGTCCGATTGAGAAGACGTTGAAATCAGGTACTAATCACTGAATTACATGTTTCACGTACGATTTTGCTCAGTTCTGGCTTGATAAAGCCTTTCGCCCTCAAGGATTCTATCATGGTCAATCCATTGGAGACAACAGAGTGTCCGTTAAAGCTGTTCGCTGGGTCGGGAGATATTTCCCAGTTATAGTAACCGGTGGGTGCGATGGGAAGAGGTTCACCAGCGAGATGGTTGACATCGAGGGCCTGTCGAATGGATAGTGCTGAATCCATGCAGATAATGTACGAAAGATGGGGCAGAAAACGAAAGTCGGTTTTGAATTGATCTCATCCTTGCTTTTGAAGCTTGAACGTTGCGGTTGATATCAAATTGTGAACATATTGTGGTCCTTCACATCAACCGTCGCATATCCGATCAATGGGGAACTAGCCATCGCATCTAATTGACATTGATATGATACTGATGCCGAGACCGGGCTTATACGTTCCTTTCCATGGATTCCCTGAGCGCCATGAGGCGCTGTGGCGGCCTATGCCAGCTGTGCCTATACAGCGCGGCCTCGTGCTAATTGATCGTCTAGGCTGGCGCTGATTGGGCATATAATCTTGATTATGAAGAGGCAGAAAGAGGCTCCACTTTGTCAGGTAAGTCTGTCTATTGTCGTGAGTGAGGGAGCAACGCCGCAAGGAGATTCTCGTCACGGAGCCTGCCATCCATTCACACTCAGACTTAAAATTTAAAGCAAATCTTATCTTATCTATTATTAATGACGTCGCTGGCGCGGAGTCAGCGGTCGAATGTCAATTGCCTACAGTAAAAATGCCGCATCGGATGGGAATCAGGGCCGATCAGCTCCAGACCATTAGCGAGGACGCGTCTAACTTTCGGTTGGCCGTCCTTTGATCCACAAACGCTTCATCTTTTTCTTTTGCTGCACATTGCAGAAGAGCGCCCAAAGGACGCGCACTTCTCCAACGGTCTAAATAATCATTTTGAATGATCTTGAGCCTTATATAAATAAATTGATCTGTCAATAATACAGGTCGGCGATCAGCGAGACCTAAGATCCCCCTGCAACATGAAATATGGACCTGAATGAATCCTTTGACATTTTCTGTTTGGACAAAAGTTTCTTTTGATGTACGTAGCTATAGAGCACATCCAAGTGCCAGATGAAGAAAAAATCTTTTTTCACCCAAAGAACTCCCGGGCATCGTGTAGGCATCGAGTAGTTACCACTCCATGGGGTGTGGAATTTCCGAAATGCTAGTATGGAGACCTCTTGGCGACCTCTCCTCAGCGCTAAATAGTGCCTTGCTTAAATCTTCAATTACAATAGAACATCTTCATTCAAAACATTCGCGAAGGAGCAAGCAACCACTGGCAGGCACAGCTGTACTTTATTCTAAAGCATGGTTAACCAAGTCCAACGCCTGGCACGCAATGGCGTCGATAATGCGAGGCAGTGCGAGACCCTACGAGACCTCCAGAAAAAAATATCCGTATTTCAAACCGCTAGTCTATTTAACATGTGAAGGGACTGTTTACCCGGTACTATGCCGTAAGTGGCGTGTTCTGCTACACACTTATACATACATTCTAGATTTCTAATGAGGCCGGCCCATCTAACGCGTAGCAAATCTTGGAACGTCATGAATTAGGATATCGAAAATCATTTCTCGCCCATCAACACAAGGTAGTCTTACGCATATGCTCATTATAACACCACGGAAATATCTGAAAGACATCGGATATGCCATGCCTCTGACATCAAGAGAAGGTTCAAAATGGATCTTCTTATTCTCATATTATCATGAAAAAAAATCTACAACACTTTCGCTAACGCATTGACCTGGGAAATTTCAGCCGCAGTCGCGCGACCAGCGTTCTACGATAGAAATGTGACACATTGAGACCGCTTTCCAACACGCAGAGTTGAATGAAATGATGACGCTTACCTTGATGACCTTTCCTAGCTGATGTTCCACTGTGTTCCCAACACTGAGCTGTTGTCCGAGAGCTGTCTGAGCCCGCGCGATCTGGAACTGGATGAAGAATTTGGCGGATTTGACTTGGCCGAGGATGGCTCCTCCCCATTGCTCTAAGGAAACATGGACGAATAACCAGTTAGACCGGAGGAGTAAAATTCGGTGAATACTGGGCACGTACGCGCACACCGGCTTCTACAGCGAGATAGACGTTGAGCTGATTCTGCAACTTGGTAAGATCGGCGCGAGCTGGGGTCCGCAGGGGTAGTGAACGTAGCCCTAAAGAAATGAAATACCATGAGAAATGAGATGGTACGAAAAAAACGAAATAATCACAGAGCGAAACCAAGGGGACTTTTATTGCTTCTCTGGAAATCAATAGACTTGAAATCGATTCCACCCGAAGAGACGCTGGGAACACCAGTGACGGAGGTACCACCCGTGCATGTAACAGCCCTGACCAGTGCCGGCACTCCATTCGCAACCTCTGCTGGGAGAGCGGTCCTTCCGGGTAGGAAACATGCGGTTTGACGCTTGAAGATGTGATCAACAGGGGCTACGAGGAGACAGACGCCGATTAAGCCCTCCTCGTGAATACAGAACCAAAGGAAAGAATACTCACCTGCCTGAACACTCAAGTTCAAAGCAAGCACGGCAACAAGTCCAGAGATTGAGAAAAGCATATTGAATGGAGAATTCAAAATGAACGAAGGAGGATGGCCAAAAAAGAGTGCTGAAGGAATTGAACAATTCAAGCGAAAAAAGAATGGAAAAGAGGAAAACCAGTCCCGAGAACGATGTGGAAGAGGGAGAAAGAGAATAGTCGCTACGCATCATCTTCTTTTCGTTATATGCGATAGTACACAGAGCCAAGAAATGCCGAGTGGTAACGACGTACTTAGCAACCGATATTCGTTCTCGACTTGATACGAAAACCGTTCTGATGGTTTTGAAAGTCCGACCCTCCGGCTAATAATATTTGAACCCAGCGCTAGGCCGTAGTCGAGCTTCCTTGCGATCAATGTTGGTTCTGTTCAACATTACTCCATAAAAGATTCACCTTCCTCCCACCACTATCCACTCGAACTCACTGATTCGTTAGGAACGCTTAAATTGACTAGCGCGCTCATACTCGTATTTTACCGATGACTGCGGCTAGGACCGTGGTTGCAACACAAACGAACATAAAAAAACCGATTATGAAGATGGACGAAGGGAATTATCCAGTCCTGGGTTGTAACATTATGTGAACATTCGAAGTGAGATCAAAGTTCTCTGCTAATCGTACCTTTCTGGATTGACAGCTTCTTCCGTAGTTCATGTCTGTTGCTAGTGGATCCCGCCAGCGTCGCTGCGGTTCCTGCTGAAGCAGGTATAATCTCCAAGAGCTGGATATCACCGAACGAGTCGGCCGCTACAGGCGTCGTCTATGTCTGCTTCAACCCAACGGTTCATTTGGGTGGAGCCCTTCGTTCATCTTTTGACCGACCGTCTGTTGAGAGGTGTCGACCATCCTATCCTGTCCTGTCCTGTCCTTTTCCTTTCCTGTGCCGAATCTCTGAAATTCTGGATTGTAGTCCATTTATGCGTTTTAGGATGCGCATCCAACTTCCTGGTGTCATGTGCTATCATACTCTTTGCTCTGTGTGGGTTGTGGTAATGCCCGTCAGGGTCGTTTGCTGTTCAGCTGGCTTGTGAGCCAGTTTGTTCTGACACTGCGATTTAATGATTGGGCACACCCACTGAAGCGCAATCCCAGCTGTCTTGCATCTCGCATGTTGAATGTCGGTCCGAGGAGTTACAAGTTACGAATGCTGGTGAAGATGGACGCACGCGCCTGCACCGAACACTCTTCACTCTTGCTCTTGGAGTGTTTTTTTGTTAGTCGTTAAAACGGTTGGCTGATATTGCTCATCTGGCGTAATGAGTCTCTTAGGTTCTAGTTGGAGGTGTTGACTGCACTACCTGCACATTTCATGGTCTTCTCTTTTCTTTCTTCCCGACCCGTCTCGTCTTTGTTGAGTAACTCGAGTAACTCGTCCATTTCTGTTTTATCCTTTGAACTGCGTATTTGTTGTTGTCAGGACGCATATATGGCATTTAAATCCCTATGAGCCCGTAGAGTCAACTCGGAAGTTTGAGATGGCAGCGAAGATGGCGGCGCCTGTCAAGATATCGTCGTTGAAGCGCAGCACGCTTCGATTCCGGCGTGCCTCATTTACAAAGAACACCAAATCCTCGGAAAACTGAATTATCTCCGAACCTCCTGATCATCGTTGCCCTCCTCCAAGCTATCTCTCTTCTCTTTCTCCCCCTCCAACTAACCCAAAGACCCTGACACCGAGGTTGGGGGATTAGATTTGGAACTTTTTGATTGTTAATGTGCGTGGCATTTCGGTGCGTTACGTTCTTCAATTAGCGTTGCACTGTACCCTCTCTATTCTCTATTCCCTGCTCTCTAATCCCTATTCCCTATCCCTATTCTCTATTCCCTGTGCCTCTCCTCTCCTCTCTTCTGCCGCATTTTCTGTGTTTCGAAGACTGACTCTCTCGAAGTCGCATCCTTTAACACAGCCGCAAACAATCCGCTCCGCCCTCGCTGTCTAGACGAAAACCCACGTAAGATCGTGCCCATTCACACCTCGCAGTTCGACCCCGTGTTCGTCGCCATGATGATGGTAGGGAACATCAAACGACTGTGCGGGAGGGAGAATGGGTCTAGCGGGAAAAGAATTTGGTTATTTAGCATTTGGTGTGTCGTTTTCTTTCGGTGGCATGTTTGCGTACTCGTGTTCGTGCGTTCGTTGTTGGGCTGTCGTACTGCTCGCTGGTTGGTCTTCTCCGCCCTTTACCTTCCGCCCAATGCCTATCTCTCATTGTCCCTCGTCCATTTTCATGTTCGTGTCTCCTTGCTATCCTTTCGTTCAATTGATGTCTTGACCTCCGTATCCGTTGCTCTGTATGTGGCTCGACAATTGTCGTCACATCCTTTGTCCATTCTCTTCGAGAACGGCCGCATTGATTGGGATGAGGATCAATGGCTGGGCGTCATTGGAGACGCAACGCGCTTGTCCGCGTCCGGGTTAGGGATGGGCATTGATAGAGAGAAGCTGCTGCCCTCTCCCTCAGCGCACAGTGCAACGATTACGGACCGTGGACGTTTAGATCGAACTGAATAGTAGTTGATAGACACGAAGAATAGGCTAGTCCTGTCAGTTGTTTGAATACAGCCGAGATTACATATCTCCTTGGTTTATTAGCCAAGGCCGATTGTGTATGATCGCTATACAGCCACCCAAGAGGACTTGGCTTCATACGTTCGGTCATATTCATGTCTTGGACGGGCTTTGTCTCTCCTTACACTTTTCCAAGACAAGAAATGACTGAATGTAGAGGCCTTGGCTACTGCGACGGATGTGGTCGGCAAGCTGCATATATGAACCGACGCCCCCAAGTTTTCTTTCTTCCTCTTCTACCCTACCATTTTTACTTCCTTTACTTCTACTTACTCCACCCTCTCCCGTCCTCGCCCTCCGTATATACAGGTATTCTCTAGACTTATATAATATCCACACTTTCGTTCGAACCCGCTTTCACGGCAAACCGCGCCCTTACAACAAGCAAATAAGCACGAAATGTCTCCAGTCACTCTTTCCCTTTTTCTTCCGCGCATTGTTGCGATCGCTCTTTCAGCGTCCATCGCTTTGGCGCAAGCACCCCCAATGGCCACATACCCCGCTGTCCCTCTGGCTCAGAAGGGTCCATACCAATATCCCGATGGAATTGTACGTCATGTGTCTTTCTTTGTACCAGTGTCTCATACGAATAGCGACTCATTTCCCCCTTGATTCGTATAGCCTTACAAAGTCGACACCGACCTCAACCTCATCCGCGGTTCCCAAATTGGATACAACATCTGTAACAGTACCACTGAGAACCAGCAGTCGCTTTGCCAGACCTCCTTCCTCAACAGTCTAGATGGTACGTGTTTTCGCTCATTTCTGGCAATAAAACGAGTCACTCAATATAGGGGTGAATGTTAGACTTCTGTCTGTGGGCACCCGCTGAGCCCGGCCACGAAGTCGGTGACATCGAGGGTTCCATGATTGCTTGGTGCACCAAGCCCGGCCACGGAACACGTCTCATTCCCGATGGCGCGATTACCGGTGTGCAATACACCAAGACCCCTGACTACGTTCAAGTCGTGGGTTTCATCGATCAGACCAAGATCAACATCCTGGAGGGTGATTATGGAGGCGAGATGGATCCTCACGGTGCCGATCTCGTATGTCTCCATCTCAAAATGCATAAGAATTTGAATACTAATGTACTTTATTTCACCTCTCGTAGCGTGGTAACCCTATGGGCGGTATCATGTTCTCCAACCAGTTTACGGGCCAGTACATCCAAGGTATTGAATGGCATAAGTAAGTTCAAACATGTTTGTTTAACTTGAAATCTCTCGACTCACATTCCTTGTTCATAGCTTCATCGGCTCCAATGCTTTCTGCTTGAAAGTCTGCGATCCCCGTGGTGCTGATGCCCCCAACTACTGCGAACATATCTTCGACCGCATCGGCTGCAAGTACAACGCCCCCAACGAAGCCCGCGACAAGGTCTTCGAGTCATGCGATGGCGAGAGCCAGGATTTCCCTGGGGTCTTCACCGGCGCTGACGGTGTCACTTCCACCTACACCCAGCCCCCTGAGTCACTCGGCCCCATTACCACCGTCACCTACGAGCCCCGCATCCCCAAATCGTCTAACTGCGTTGTATTCGAGAGCAAGTCCATCTTCACCGGTCTCCCCACCCCTCTCCCTCCGCAGCCTCGTCGACATCCACCTCGTCTTCATCGCAGGCTAATGGGAGCTCAAATGCCTCCTCGCGCAGTTCCGCCAGCGCCTCGAACTCTGCTGCTGCAAGCACAGCTAGCGACACCAGCGGTGCCGCTCAGCTTATCGGCTCTAGCTTCGCCATCGTCGGTGCAGTATTCGGGGCCGCCATGCTCCTCGCTTAAAGGAAGGATCGATCTCGTGTCGCTATTTTTTACTCTTTCTAGTGTTGTCATTTAACGATATTGCCACGAGAGCATCCATTCCCCATCCATTCTTAATGTCCAGTTGGCCACAGCTATCATCCATTCGATTGTTTGCAGCATACCCCTCCCGCCTTTGCATCCTGTCCATACCCCTAAAAATGGCAGAGTTGGACAATTATTGACAGTGTTCCCTTTACATACATACATGCGCATCCAAATTAGTATTGCGGGCAATGTTCAATATTAATACCATTACCGTGGAGTCTTCGTTATAAGTACCTCAATGGCTATGTCATCCAAACTAAGTGTCATCTTTGCACAGCGTCCAGCACCGCACTAGTCGCCGAAGATAGGAGAGCATCCTATCTTCGACGAATTACTCACAATTGATCTTGAGCGCGTCCCTCTCAATGACGGGTATCTAACGAAAACTCTCATTCTTAGGTATCTGCTTTAATGCCATGTGGAGCCCATCGCCATTCTGACATATTCATGGTAATTTAGCCCAGAGCTCGCCATGCGGGAGCACATGAGGAACCCGTCTATTTCGAGAAATTGTAATGTGAAAGGCAGTACCGCTATGACAAAAGGAGACAATTGGCGGAATATTTCAAAATAAGTACCACACTATGGAGTATAGCAACTGCCCCATTCAGGACCTAGTTTTGAGTTAGAAAAATCAACATGAGCAATGAGAGATTGTGGGATGGTGAGTATGTTAGCATCGTCAGGCAGTCTTTCACCAAGAGGGACAAACATCAAATATCCTTCTCCACCTGGGGAAAGAAGCCAACCAGTATGTTCCAGGCCATGTGTGGATGTGGCTACTTCCTCTCGAATGTAGCGCAATGCTCGGCACTGTGGTAGCTGATCCCATGCCCAAAACAAATTGTCCATTGAGCCAGAGACAATGCGGCTGCCATCGATTGGAAATGAGACAGAGTTAACCTCTGAAGTGTGGCTTTTTGTGAAAAGCTTCTCATCTCCTGTCAAGGTATCCCACACCCGAACTGATTTGTCCGAAGAGCCAGAGATGATGCGGCTGCCATCGCTTGAAAATGCAACTGAGTTAACCAAATTTGTGTGGCCATTCAGCACAAGCTTCTCATCTCCTGTCAAGGCGTCCCACACCCGAACCGATTCATCTGAAGAGCCAGAGACGATGCGACTGCCATCACTTGAAAATGCAACTGAGTACACCAAATCTGTGTGGCCATTCAGCACAAGCTTCTCATCGCCTGTCAATGCATCCCACACCCGAACTGAATTGTTGGAAGAGCCAGAGACAATGTGGCTGCCATCACTTGAAAATGCAACTGAGTAGAGGTCTGAAGTGTAGCCATTGAGGACAAGTTTCTTGTTGCCTGTCAATGCATCCCACACCCGAACCGATTCATCTGAAGAGCCAGAGAGGATGAGGCTGCTATCACTTGAAAATGCGACTGAGTAGACTGAATTTGTGTGACCATTCAGCACAAGCTTCTTGTTGCCTGTCAAGGCATCCCACACCCGAACCGATTTATCTGAAGAGCCAGAGATAATACATCTGCCATCACTTGAAAATGCAACTGAGTTGACTGAATTTGTGTGGCCATTCAGCACAAGCTTCTTGTTGCCTGTCAAGGCATCCCACACCCGAACTGATTTGTCCCTAGAGCCAGAGACAATGCAACTGTCATCATTTGAAAATGAAACTGAGTTGACTGAATTTGTGTGGCCATTCAGCACAAGCTTCTTGTCGCCTGTCAAGGCATCCCACACCTGAACTGATTTGTCCCTAGAGCCAGAGACAATGCAGTTGCCATCACTTGAAAATGCAACTGAGTTGACTGAATTTGTGTGGCCATTGAGGACAAGCTTCTTGTTGCCTGTCAATGCATCCCACACCTGAACCGATTTGTCCCAAGAGCCAGAGATAATGCGACTGCCATCGCTGGAAAATGCGACTGAGTAGACCGAATAAGTGTGGCCATTGAGGACAAGCTTCTTGTTGCCTGTCAATGCATCCCACACCCGAACTGAATTGTCTGAAGAGCCAGAGACGATGTGGCTGCCATCGCTTGAAAATGCAACTGAATTGACCGAATAAGTGTGGCCATTCAGGAAAAGCTTCTCAATTCCTGCCAATGCATCCCACACCCGAACTGAATTGTCTGAAGAGCCAGAGACAATGCAGCTACCATCACTTGAAAATGCGACTGAGTTAACCAAATCTGTGTGGCCATTCAGTACAATTTTCTTGTTGCCTGTCAAGGCATCCCACACCCAAATTGATTTGTCCATTGAGCCAGAGACAATGCAGCTGCCATCACTTGAAAATGCAACTGAGCAGACATCTGAAGTATGGCCATTGAGAACAAGCTTCTTGTAGCCTGTCAATGCATCCCACACCCGGACTGATTTGTCCCTAGAGCCAGAGACGATACAGCTACCATCACTTGAAAATGCAACTGAGTTGACCAAATTTGTGTGGCCATTCAGCACAAGCTTCTCATTGCCTGTTAAGGCATCCCACACCCGAACTGATCCATCCATTGAGCCAGAGACAATGCGGCTGCCATCACATGAGAATGCAACTGAGTACACCGAATCTGTGTGGCCGTTCAGCACAAGCTTCTTGTCGCCTGTCAATGCATCCCACACCTGAACCAATCTGTCTGTTGAGCCAGAGATAATGCGGCTGCCATCAGCTGAAAATGCAACTGCATTTACTCCACTGCATAGGCTGAGAGTCATCAACAGCGTACCACCCAGAGAAGCATTAACAAATTTAGGAATTTTTGGGAAGTGGCTCTTCCAACCCTGACTCAGATCTGACTTCCTTGGCCAGGTTGCTAGTGTAGAAACATACAGGTGCGGAGTTGATGACCATGCACCGCTCCCACTGAAATACAGCGCAAAAGACCTAGCCTCAGTGAGGTTTTTTTGCTAATGGCGAGTTGTCCTAAACATCCTACTAAGCTTGGCATAAATTATTTGTTCCAGACAACACTTGCCTTAGACTCAATCACCCACTCATGCGCTGTTTGAAGCATTGAATAGCAGCGTCCACGTGAGTGTAGCAGGTTCATGGCTTCAATCCAGAATAAGGCGCGCAGCTGCAGGAATTCTGCTAACATCTTGTGGAGGGGATTCAACTTGGTCGGTTCAGTGGCAGAAAGGTGGTGATTCCAACTACGGCAAGAGTAGCTCAAAACGGGAGGGATGTTTTGTTGGACTTCACCTGCAAGTGCATGATTATCACGGTCAAAGATAAACGATGATGGAATATTGGCGATGTTAAATCGCAACCCCTCCATGACCCGGAAGCAGGAGTCGGTGAGAAGTTGGTGGTGCTTCGCTTTGTCGCACCGAATTAGCTCTTTGGAGGGGGCACGATCAAATATGAAGTCCGAAAAAGATTTGTGGTATGAGAAGACTTTATTGTTCTCAGTATAGAGCACAGCGTGCAGGCTCTTAAGAACACCATCCACAATTGAAGGCGTAGGGCTGGCCTTCTCGGATGAACAGAGAAGTTCAGCTACAAGGGATGTCGATGTAGGCTCCGCACAGCAGAGAAAGGTGTGCAAAATGTCGACGTAGTAGTCGCTCTTGAAACGATCCTGAGCATCTGAAATGATTTGGTGGTATAATCTGTCAAGCAATGTCTCCTCCTGGCTTTGTGGGTTGGTCAAGCCAGAGACAAGAAGTGGGCCCAGGCGCTTCTCATGCTCGTCTGATGCATACCCTTCCACATACCTCACAACCGTTGCAGCATAGATGAACAACCCAGCCGCATCGTTCACGAGCTGATCCATTATTTCCAAACTGACCAAGTTCGGGAGGCTAACTTTAAGGTATGTTGCTACGTCGGCACGGGCTTCCTCCTTTTTCACGTCCTGAAGACGGTAGAACTGCTTCCGCTCCAGAGAATTCACATGGGTGACGAGATCCTTGTCCGACCTACTCGTAACAAAGAATTTCAGACCGCTGAGGCATTCTGCGCTCTTTTTGTTGATAACATTAACGAGTTCGCGCAAAAGTCAGAACCACCTGTCCCATCAATCTCGTCGAGAGCGTCGATAACAATAAGGTAATGTGGTTGCGTCGATGTGTCTGCACGTCGAGATTTCTGCCATGGTCCAAAAAGGAGGCCATCAAGTTGAGTGCTGATGCTCTGAGTGATAATCTCTAGCCTCCCGGAACCTATCAGGGCGTCGGAGAATGGTTTACATTTGAGAGCAAGGTGGTATACGATCGTACGAATGATGTATTTGGAGAGTCGAGTCTTATCAAATTGTCGCGAACAAAAGAAATTTCCTCCCAAGATGATGGTGTCGCTGGAGTCACCAGAGAACTCGAAGCGGCGGGCAATAGTATAGGCCAGGGTGGTCTTCCCAGACCCAGCGTGACCAAAGAGCCAGTAGACGTTTGGACTGTCCAACGAGGTGTCTTTGGCCCACGTAACAATGTCGTCCAATATACGAACACGAGTTCCGGGGATACAGACCTCACGACGCAACAACCACCCTTCTTCGCCTTCTAGAAGATAATTGTGGTGGGCGATATCTGAGGGTTTAAGACGGTCAAGGAATAGACCCTGTTGGAATAATGAACTTACACCTGGGTTGAGAACGGAGATTATACGTACTTTGACGGCTTTGTCCATTTTATACACCGCCTTAAAGACCCTTATACCCAGCGCAAGCTATATGGAAGTGACATTGAGAGAACGTGGAGGAAAAAAAGGTCGTGGTGCATACCTCAAACCGCACTCTTGCCTCATTAATGCGCACGAAAATATCCCGGATCCGCCCTTGCTCATCTTCATGGTCTAGAAATTTCCTGAAGTTCGACTCGTCACTGAGTTTTTCCAGCCCCCGTAATTCCTCTTCAAGGGTGCTAAAAAATCTTATAGTCATACGTCCAGTTTCGTTAGCACAGTGAAACACGTACACCTTGAAATGATTCATCCATGGATGTCCTTCCTCATTTTCTGGCTTCCAATCACGCAATGCCTCCGCCACCTCCTCCAACTGACCTCCAGTTAATGCTATCTGCCGTGAAACTGCATCCTTGTTGTCTTTTACAGCCTAAAACAATACTCAGTTAGGACACAGTGTGAAAAACGATAACGAACGTTATTGATCTCGATGATCGCCTTCACAAGACCTAGAGCGACCTTGGCGGGATTGCTGTCCACGATATTTGCCCCTCTCTTGATGAGCGTTTGAAGGGCCCTCCCTGTAAGCTTGAGATTCTCCTTTATAGAAGATCGGGCATTCGGCATTGGTGACTGTGAGTTACCCTTTATCGCGGCAGAGTTGCTAGTGGGTTCTTGATGAAGACCATAGGGTGTAAGCCTCCGATAGCCATGAATTGTGGGGGTATTCTCACCAGGAGATTGACCATCGGAGGCGGTCGTGGCTGAATCCCGCAGAGGTGAAAGATCGTCCGGATCTATAGACGACGATCAGTCTGACAAGTGGCGCTGAGTTATAAGGTCGCCCACTTTGAACCGCCGGAGAAGTAGCCAATGTGCGTGATCCAGACAATGCTGGTGGTGTGCGATGATCTGAATATTGGGGTGAGCCCATTATCAGAGAGGAGGGATTTGGAGGCACACCGTCTGGGGCGATATCAGTTGAGGAGTCTGCGACAGGGTTACAATTGAGTCTGTACATAAAGAAGATACGGCACTTGCCCAAAGGTGTCTCTCTACCTGGAATCTCTGTTGAAGAAGTCAGGGAGAGAGATAACACCCACTGACTAGAGGACGTACTCGTGGATCTGAAGAAATTACGCATCTTGCTCTTTGAAGAGTGTCCTTGGCTTCCTTCTGAGGGGGCGGATGAAATGGAACGTTTACGATTGAATAAGCCGTTCAATTGCTCCACGACGGGGGAGAGAAAGCTCTCCTTGGAGTTTTTGGGACTCTGTGAATTGTCGTTTGCCATGTTGGTCACAGTAAGAGACGACAGGTTGGCTTATCGTGCTGTGCTGTGTACATCTGGCGAGATGCAGCGCCCATCAATCACGGGGTACACAAGATAATCAAGTTGCCCCGAAGAATGATCACTGAAGATTGAAGGCCGACGCACTCCGAGGCTGCGTTTGACATAACTTGACAGCTTCTCTGGGATTGTGTCCAAACCCTGACGCGCTGAGGCCGAAGACAAAAGACCGGACGGCGGGTGGATTGCCGTGCGAAATCAGGAAGTGTCTACGAAAGTTCATTCTTTTGACTGTCAAATGGCACGGCGAGCATTACGCACGCCAGTTGGCGGATACCTAGTTTCAGTAACCCAGGAAGAGGGAGAGTGAGAGGGAGAGAGAATAAAGGTAGGGGAAAATAAAGGTAGGGGAAAATAAAGGTAGGGGAAAATGATGGCCTCTTATCCGTTTGGCCGATGGTTAAGGGTCACACGTGGGTCACACTAAACGAGACAGAGCTGTGACGAGGCCGTCCTTTCAGACTCCTTTCGTCCTCGTCCTCCTCGACTGACTCCACTGTGTATAAAGGCATTTGGGGCATTTGAAGAGTTTGATATAATAAGGCCACCAAAAACTCTTTGGCTCAGCGGCAAGAAAGATAACACACTAGTTTACACTACACATCTACCATCGAAATGGCTGCTCATCTCTCCCCAATTCTGGAATCCTCCGAACTTGATATTGCAGTACCTCATCCACCCTACCTTACCGATCCATCCATCGATACCTTCCTTACCGAACCCCATAACACAACATACACTGCACTATGCCCTCACACGCGCCCTTCCCTTCGCGCAGCAGTAGCCCCATCGATCGCAATCCACCTCCCTGCCCTCGAACGCCCTCTTCCCGGCGGTCTACCTCTACCCTTTACACAACATCTAGGCGCCGAAACACAATCGCAGCTGTCCCTTTACCCGTTTTTCCCATTCTCAAGGAGGTGAAGTGCGCAGTACGTCGTTGTGCATGACGGGTTCAAGCCCATCCCATTTCTATTAATCTGATCACCACCACCACACTCGTTTTATTTCTTTTTCTTCTACTTCATACAGCCACGTACACGACACCATCGACATCACAGACCTCATCGCCTGCTAAACGCCATGCCGACTGCTCCTCGCCAATGCCATCACGGTGGCCAACATCCACGGCTTCGTCGTCGTCCAGACCCGGAGATAGCATTGTGATTTCACACAACTCTTTAGCACAAACACGGGTCGGTTCTCAGTCGCAGTCGAAAGCACATTCTCGACCACAACAACCCCTTTTTAATTCATCTCAGTGTTCCGAGTCATCCAAACTCGGAAGCAACGTACAACACCTTCGTCCACCACCTTCCCCCTCCTTCTCATCCACAACCGCAGGTGAAAGCTAACAACTGCCCTTTTGGAAGGACCATCTAATATCCTTACTCTTCGTCCATACTCACCAGAGTAGCACTCGACACCCGACATCCAACAACTACCAACCGACATCCGATCCATCACCATCATTATCACAATCATTTCCCTGTGTCTAGACTGCATAATCGAGATGGACATTATCACGCACCTCGCAGTATGTATGTGCGTCCGGGGACTGGAGCAAGGTGGATAATATTGTGGTGGGCACCTTTGTCGAGGCGAGGAACAGGCCGTCGTTGATGTCTGCGCCCCTGGTGCGTTGGGATTTTAACGCTTGATTTTCTTGGTTTCTTGTTTTCTTTACGCTAATATATTGCTACAGACGCAAAGCGTAGGCATGATCCGATCGAGCCATGGCCCTGCCGGTGCTACTGGAGCCGCGGCATAACTACAGTATGAAGATGACGGCGGGTTGTCGTCTGATACAGGCGACGATAACGATAACGATAATGACAGTGACAACGAGGAGGAAGATTCGGATGAAGAGTTTGTGGATGCCTTGGATGCGAGGCTGAGCACGATCGCGAGTCCGGGTGCGGGGACGAGGCCGTTGTTAGCTCTGTATACCCCGCCTTCCGAGGACCTATTTGCTCAAGTTGCGCCTCCTGTTGGTACCAGCCAGAGACACGGACAGGGACAAGGACAAGTACCAAGACCGCCATTTAATCTCCCGGAGTTGAACATCCTCCCTGCTCGCCTGCGAGGTCTACGCCGGGCATGAACCTGCCTATAGCTGTGCTCGTCTTTCCTTCGTCCTCTGAGGATACACTGAGAGCTTCAGCGGGGTTCGTGCAGCCTTCACCTACGCTAGCACCAACGTCGACGAGCAGGTTTAACCCTAAGAAGCTTCTTAGGAAATTTCCCGGGTTATGCGTAGGAGGGACAGGGCAAGCGCCTGCCTCGATCCTGAGGTTGCCAGTAGTCCGGTGAATGAGGGAGGCTCGTCTTTTACGAAGGGCGATAGTCCCTCGGATGACGAAGATGCAAAGTTGGACAAGAGGAAGAAAAAACAAACGATGGGGATTTTTTTGGTGTAGGGGAGACTGATAAAGTGAAGCCGACGGGGAAAGCCATCGCACCTGTGCTTGTGGAGAGCGATAAGACACCCACTGACGTTCTCGAAGTTTGGTTCTGTGGGTGCCATAGTGGTGCGTTTTTTATCGAGATGTTGTTTTCCTGACTAAAAGATGGCATGCCATGTAGATGTGGGCGGAGGAGCGGTGACTAACGATACGATTGATAGCCTTGCGAACATCAGCTTGCGATGGATGGTGTGAGAAGCTATGACGTCTTCGTGTGACATCAAGTTCGACGCACATGCGCTCAAGCGCACGAATATCGAGTTAGACCTCGAGCCGAGCGTCCCGGAGTTGGAGATGGATGCGGTAGACGCGCTGGAGCCCGACTCACGATCAGCTGAAGCTCTCCCCGCTTTGGTGGTTGCTTGAGATTGTCCCGCTGCAGTATTCGTGGCAGGATGCGAAGGGGGTTTGGCATCGGAAATGGAGGTATGTTTCGGGGCTTTTTCAAGATCGTAGATCCTCATCCCAAGTTCCACACTACCGTTATGAAACGCATACAATCGCCGCTCAAATACACTCCCAAAGCCCAGTTTGAGGCTGTTTCCGAGGCATTTGTTCACTGACGGATGTGCTTTATATATGGAGACTTTCATTTACGCTGGACAATGTTTCTACTTGATTGGTAGTACCTGTCTCTTGACAGCGAAGCTGTTTCGATATAGGTCTGTATCTTTTATAATTTTTGTATTTGTATCTACTACACAGTGCTGTGGTGATGGAAACGAACTTTTGATGACAACTCACCTCCGTTAGCCTAGCTCAGAGGCCTGCCAGAGTATGGCAAGGTCATCGTAAGTAGTTAACGCAATACACTGAATGAATTTGAGCACGGCGAATACCTTGAAACGGGTGTTCTATCGAAATTTGAGGGAGTTCCTGAGCGTACATATAGCTAGTGCGTGATTGAAGGTGTTTATTGGAGTATTTGGATGGTCTATTTGGGTCTAGGGTGGTCTGGCGTTCGGCTGGTGGACAGATCTGGGGTAAGGAGGTTGTATGAGTGAGAAAGACGAGAGAAACCAAATGGAACGATATGAGCATTAGTATTTCTAGAGCCGGTCTCCACAGTCGACCTCTGTACTAAGCTTCATGTTTCGCCCTCGAATGGACGTCTCACCTCAGCATAGAACCATATCTCAATCCCAACTGCTTCTCAAAGCGGCTCCTAAACAAGCGCCAATCCTCCTTCCCATCCTCCGTCTCCTCCTCGCTAAAAAACCCCTTCGTAAGTAGCGCACAGTTCACGTACAAGTTAGGAATACCTGTCCGAATTGCGAATACAGCGCCAAATTCTATCGAGTTTTTCCGGGAGATTGGACGATTACTGGCGTATTTGAAGAGGAGATAAATACGCAGTGGGAGCTTTTCAGGTTAGCTTGGTTGAGTTTTCGATGGGAGTGGGGATGAGGAGAGAAAAACGAGAGATCAAATGAGAGGTTATGTTCTCATGCCGAATCTCATTACAAGATTTGAACCAGTGTTGATCCATATATTGGATGAAGACGACCTTTCATTCTCTCACAGATAAATGCCAGCTGGCTTGAAACTCAGAAAAGATATATTTTAATTGAAAAGCAGTATCTAACACAAAGATATTGGATCCTATGAGATTTGGTTACAAAAGTACATAATATATCATGATGGTTGAAACATTTGTGCCAAGGAGGAGGATCGAGATATTGGGTACAGAGGGCAACAGGGAGAGAGAAGGGAGATAGGCTAACCGAGTTGCAGCATTTCGTTATCGGGGGAGCTGTTGGGTTCAGGGTCCTACTCCCGCCGTAATGCGAACTTGGCCGCAACTGGGCATCGAATGCGAGTAGTGGAAGGGCGAGGTGTGTAGAATGGGTATAAAAGGCATGTGGATTCGGTGTGGGTCCTTCATCTCCTCTCCTACTCTCCTCTTCTGTGCTTTCCCCCTCTCCTGTCTCTCCTCGCTGGTCATTATAAGACCCACTGGCGACGACGTTCGGATGCACGTCTTGACGCAGTCTGAAAGGCTAGCAGCAAGTCAGTGAAAATTTGAGTGTATGTATCACTCACCTTTTCCTCATGACGCTGTCTTTCCCCACCCCTCGCCCTCTGAGGTTGTCGGTGAGTGTGTATCGTACGCTGCTGTTTCTAACGATGATGACAAGTTTGTACCTTGTGCCGGCATCCTCGTCAATCCCGACATGCACTAGGCCACTATGATCAACAAGCGCATCAGGAAAAGTAAACGGAAAAGGTAAAAGAAGAGCACATACCCGTATAAACCTTCCCCTGCTGATCGGGTCCTGAGAACGCAGCACTGACTTCAATATACCCCGTCGTGAAACAAGACTTTTTCCACGTCTGCAGCATGCCCGAGCGGTACGTCAGTTCATGACTATCGTCCACTGTGAAAGGTGCCGTCGAGCCTAAAAATAATCATTTTATTCACACAAGAACGGATATGGAGTGAGAAAAATGCTCACCAGGTGTGATAACAGCCTGCGTGGTCGTCGCCGAGTCAATAGTGATGACCAACGCTCCGTCCCTTGTCGTGACCTGCTGCGGGTCGTACCACTCCTGGTCCTGCGTCGTGCCATACCATATGTCACCGCTGCCCAGAACGGATCGTCGCCTAATTCAAAATAAATTATAATGAGTTGGTTTCTGTCTCTTTGTCTGTGGAAAAGCATGGAGCGGATAAAGGAAGGACAGAAGATGAAAAGAAGTAGCAGGTCGACACGAGAGATCCCTCGAAAGGAAGGAAGGAAGGAAGGAGAAGAAAAAAGGAATGGAAAGCAAACACATACCAGGGTAAAACGTCCTTCCCTCTTTCTCGAATTTGTCGCTGAACACGAGTTCGTAATCCTGTCCATCAAAGCCCGTGAACGAGCGTGAGCCAAGCCCTTTGCACGCATCGCGGAGGGGAGCCGCTGCTATTGAGACCCAGCCCGAGTGTCGCAAACACGCCCTCGTCAGCAGATGCGGGGCTGCCAGCGAGCGAGAAGCGCATGGGACTGCGCCCTGGCGCATGCGGCGGTGACGACGATGAGGCCGGGTTGTTGATGTTGTAAGCGGGGAACGGCATGATCGATCCACAGGACACGGGGCACGACGGGGTGTGGGGCGCGAGGCGGCAAATAGATTGTTGCCCTGCGCTTGCGAGGGGACTGAGGGGGCGGGGAGGGGCGAGGACGGCTGGGGTACAAAGCCGGCGAGGAACCGCGAGTCTTCGAGGCGCATCGGCGTGCCAGGCGAACGGAGCTACGCCTGTTGTTGCTGCACGTTTGGGGAGTAGTCTGCGTATTGCGGCTGGGGAGGAGCCTGGGGCTGGTGGCTGCTATGCGAGCTGGAAGAGGAGGCTGAATGCGAGGCGGGCGGGCCGACGAGCGGGCTGGGCGGAGAGTGCCGGGGATGGCATGCGTTGTTGCTGCGACATGGCTCAATATAGACGCAGAGAGAGCGAGAAACGACAGTCAATAATAAAAAGAAAGTCAAATGCCAGAACAAGGATGAGCGAACATCACCATCTTTTACTCTTTATGAGCCAGGGGGTTAGTGTAGGTTAGATTGCTCGAGAACACATCTGCTCAGTCGTGCGATTACCAAATAAGGTAAATCGGTAATCCCTGACTGTAACGTTTCTGCCTAAAATGGAACATGCCGGAATTGCACACGTCACAACCGTTGGACTATCTGTCCCAAGATAAGTCTGAACCAAGTCAGGCTTCGACGTTACAACTCTCAGATCGTCACACCCGTTACTCCAGTACATGTTTCCTGGGGCGGCCGTGGACTTATATAATAGCGGGAAACCCAGACCACTACACCGATGCATCACGTGTAACTGAAAATGTGAGACAGAGCAAGGACAGTTCGTCGTGGCACTCTCTCTTCAGCTTCGGTCCTCAGCTATGTCACTTTCACTCAACTGCTTGCTAGACGGTGATTCCCCAGATTGTATATTCACTGTCGAGATTCCAACGCACAAAAATGTCAGCATCCTCAAAGACCTGATCAAGGAGAAGAACTCATCGTCTTTGGGAAACGTTGACCCAAAGGATTTGGACCTCTGGAAGGTCTCCCTCCCCATCGACAATCTTGAAACGAAAATCGATCTCTCTGGCCATACAAAGTTGTTGCCACCTGTCAAGAAATTAAGCACATTCTTTGCGGATGTTGCGGATGACTATCTCCATGTTATGGCAAAGGCGCCAGGTACGTCACGAGAATCTTCTCTCTGGAGCCACTTTTAACCTCTATAGAAGCGATCCAGACAGTTGCAACTCCTGATCCCACCCAAATTCTCTCTCTCAATTGCTTCATTCATGGTGACGACCCCGATCGGATGTTCACTGTCGAGATTCCGAGGAACAAAAATGTCAGCTTCCTTAAGAAGCTGATCAAGGAGAAGAAAAGCCCCTCACCTCAACCACATCACCGCATCTGATTTGGACCTCTGGCAGGTCTCCTTCCCCATTGACAATCTTGAAACAGAGATCGATCCCTCTGGCTATACAAAGTTGTCGCCACCTATCAAGAAATTAAACACATTCTTTGCGGATGTTGCGGATGACTATCTCCATGTTATAGCAAAGGCGCCAGGTAAGTCACGAGAATCTTCTCTCTGGAGCCACTTTTAACCTCTATAGAAGCGATCCAGACAGTTGCAACTCCTGATCCCACCCAAATTCTCTCTCTCAATTGCTTCATTCATGGTGACGACCCCGATCGGATGTTCACTGTCGAGATTCCGAGGAACAAAAATGTCAGCATCCTCAAAGACCTGATCAAGGAGAAGAACTCATCGTCTTTGGGAAACGTTGACCCAAAGGATTTGGACCTCTGGCAGGTCTCCTTCCCCATCGACGATCTTCCTTCGAAGAATCCCCCAACGGTTGGACCAAAGTTGAGATCGGAAAAGCTATTGTCGGAAGCGTTTACGTTGGACCTTAATATCAAATGTATCCATGTCGTTGCGCGTGTTCCAAGCCCAGGTATGTATTGTATCGACTCTGGTTTGATTCTTCTCATTACTCCATCAAGGCGCGCCCTCTCCTAGCTCAAGGCCCCCGCCTTCTGCCTATGTATTCCCAATCATATCTACCGACCAGGTAGGTCGGGACCGGGAAAAATTCTGCAGCCAGCGAAAGTCTGAAGCTCTTTCGACTGGTGCGAATCCTCAAACGTTCCTCAACAAACAAGACAAGGCCGATGGATACATTCCATGTAATCGACCTTATGGTGGCCCCACGGCGATGCCGCTCAGCCTGGTCCATCCCATTTTTGGAAAATTCCTCGATGACGCTGAGAACTGCGTGCCAACGCCTAATGACATTCAATTCCTGTTCGCATTCGTGCAAGCCATGGCTAATATCTATAAAGTGGAGAGCGGTCGACGGCGAGCTCTTCTGGACATATTCAATGATTATAAAATGCCCATCAAGCCCACGTCCATTGGTAATTTCGAAACAGATGGCGATTTGTCATCCGATAAATTCAGATTCTTGATTGCCGAATTCAAGAATGAAATCGGGTCCAACGCTGCTGAACCGTTCTTTCAATCGATCCTCTGCTACCTGGAGGCTACCCGGAAACTTGCCGTTGAACATACTAATTCAGTTCTACCTTGCATACTCGTCATTATTTTCGGTTTGTCGTCTCTTTTTTCTACGGTATTCATTATATCTTACGCCATTCAGGCCCTTACGTCGCATTTGCGGGTGCTGCATGGACTGGTCGTCCGATGGCGCAGATGCTGTCCCCTGCCATTCCTTGCCACTATCACAATACCGATATCAAAATGGAGGGCATGCTAGTACGCCACCTGGTAGCTCTCCGACTTGCGATTCGTTCTCTGGACACCCATTATCAGGAATACAGCGCCAGTCCATCTTCCTCACGGCGTAATCCCACACATCCATACCCGACTTCTTTTAAATCTCCAGATGATTCAATCAATTTCGAATACGCTTCCCAGATGAAGGGTCACAACCGCAACCTGTTTTTCGGTAATATTAAGGACGGCGATCGCACTGCCATCTGCATTAAATTCGTTACTCGCTATTGCAAGGCAGGTCATGAGTTACTTGCGGGGAAAGGCCTTGCGCCTAAACTTTATGCCTTCGAGCGGCTCCCTGGAGGATTCTATATGGTTGTGATGGACGACGTCAGAGAGGACTACATATCCTTGTTCAACCTTGTTCAGGACGACCCGAAGTGGTTATCAGACGCGCATGAGGATGATCGCAATTTACTTTCGGAGAACATCAGAAACTGTTTGCTGCAATTGCATCAGGCGAGCCTTGTGCATGGGGATATTCGTGATACAAACATCATGGTGAAGAGGAGTGGTTTCGCTGGTGGACCTTTTCTGCTGATAGATTATGATTTGTGCGGTGAAATAAAGAAGGTGCGATATCCCTTTGACTTAAATACTGTGTCTGTCCTGCGGCCGGAGGGAGCAACTGGTGGCGCGATTATTGAAGTAGAACATGATCTGGAAATGTTGGACCGCATCTGGCAAAGTTAGTCTCGATGTTGTGATTGTTTGCAATATACTTTTGGCAACACTGCAGCTGCTGATCCCTAATGTTGTTCCTTTGAAATGCGATGAACACGTGCGAGTTCAAAATAAGGTAGAGTGAATATGGGTCATCGCTCTGAAGATTCCGTGGCTGTAGATAGTACGAATAAAAGCTGAGCTCGTGTAACGAGTCTGAGAGCTGTGAGAGAGCAATAGAATAACTGTTTGAGGAGCTTTTAGTGAGTTAGAGGTGGGGTGTATTCAACATGAGACTAGGGCTGCGAACGGTTAGTCTTACGGGCGGTCAGCCAGCTTTTTCCACACAGCCGTCCCGTGTTTTGTCGGTACCAAATTCTCAACGGTACGGTACGGGTGTAAACGGGTGCAGACAGCCGTATACGGCCGTTTGTCAAGTACTCGTGCGTTGTAAGTAAAGGCTAGAGTTAACAGAAAATAAGTAGAATTGAAACAAGGTAAAGGAAAGGAAATGCCATCGACGGTGAAATGCTCGGCCTTTAAGGATTATCCTACGCTTTATGCACATAAGAACCCTAATAGTCTCTGGTTTAAGACTAACACGACGAGGGAAAATGGTGTCACAACCACCGGAGAAAACACGCTCAATTATTTAAATAGAGTCTATAACCCTGGACTGAACAATGTCAAATAAATATATTAAATGCCTGTAGATATTATTTCGAGGATGAAAGTCAAATTTCCAAGTAATTCCCTGTGGGAAAATTAAACCATGAGCTTGAAGTATTTAAATTATCATGAATTAAAATCAAATGTTCCAAGGAGAACCTCAGGTAGTAGGACCACAAGGACAACTTTATGTGCGGGAAACGATGCTCTATGCCCGCTACATCGGAGGCGAGTTGTAGCGATTGGGTGACACAGAGTATCTTGGTAAGCGTTCTGGGTTGCGAATCGGCACACAGAGGAACTCTAGAGACGGGGGTTAACGTGTATGAATTCACTGGGGACTCAACGAGTAGAGGTGTAGGTTATATAGTTACTCTAAGAGTCCTAATGGAAATAAAGGTAATAATAAGGAATGTGTAAGTCAGGTGAAACAATCAAGGTAAGGAACGACCGCAGCAGGCAGAGTGTATGATAACGAGTGCAAGAGTCCAGGCAAGGCACCGGAAAGGGAGATATCGGAGAAATCGTATGACAAATGGTACCAGCAGCCATAATTCTGGACCTGCAGTCGCAGCTCGCGGGCCATTTCAAGAGGGTGTGCCATCTGGAGGGAGTGATGCTCAAGCAGTAGGCGATGAGGTGGGAGGTGGGATGTTGAGGGAGATGATTATGAGGGTGGCAGTTGAGCTGCGTTCTGGACATAAACCCGAATGTGAACGTGGGCATGAGGGTGAGGACGGGGAGGACAACGAGGAGCAAAATAGAGAGGAGGGAGAGGACAACAAGGATCAATCCATGTGTCATCTTCGCACAACGTCCAGCGCCGCGCGAGTCGCCGAAGATTAGAGAGCATCTTATCTTTGACGAATTACGCACAATTGATTCTTGATCACGTCCCTCTCAATGGCAGGTATCTGATGAAAACTCTCATTCTTAGGTATCTGCTTTAATGTAATGTGGAGCCCACCGCCATTCTGACATATTTGTGGTAATTTAGCCCAAAGCCCGTCATGCGGGAGCGCATGATGGGACCCGTCTATACCCAGCTATACGACTACCTTCACCGTTAGTGGCCCGTATGTGCTAATGCGTGGGGCTCACTTCGTACTTCATTTCTAATTGCACGTTAATATCTCCAGAATCCTTGGGTTTGGAGTCTGGTAGATCTCCGTTCAGAGAATGATGGGTTCAAAGCTGGCGACTACCTCTACGGCTTAACAGTTCAAGAGGCTTACACCGTCCAGCCTTACGTTGACGATATGTCATCTAAATATCGTCATCGACTTTGTATATTCACGTACCAATGAATAACATAGGACGTGTCAATTTCAAGCCGGAGGAATGTGCACCAAACACGTTGACATGGACTCTCTGGCTCTCCAAGTGGTCCCGAATCCCAACGGCCTCTACCCTTTGTCCAAAGTACACCAGTATTATAGGAACACCCGGCCTTACTGCGTTTGCAGCGATGGAGGCATCATCAACGGTAAAGAGGTAAGGAAAAGTTCACCGCTCTCGTGCTAATTTTGAGTATAATTTATGCCGGGAAAGACCCTCGTCGTGTCGTCCGGGGAATCTGCAGTTGGAAGGTGAGATCCATCCTTGTCTTCATAGGAACCAAGTTTCTAAGTATATGAATACGTACCATGGTAAACCAGCTTGCTAAGTTTAACGGGTACGGGCTCGGATGGCAAAGTGAGTACATGCGAGCCCTAGGAGAAGATTTAGCCTTCAACTACTAGAAGGAAAACTATACACAATTCTTGCAGAAGAACGGTCCCACAAACGCGTTCTGGGTTTGTACTTATCCTGGTTTCTATCGTAAGTAATAGCTAACAATAGCAACTAGGATAATGTTGGCGGAGAAGTTTTGGACGCTGCGTTGGCCTCCTTCACGTCTCATGGGAGAATGGCATTAAGTGTCGGAAAGAATGCGAATTGGCTCATGATTGACGCACACAAATCTAATTTAAGATTTGTGGAACGTCCGGGACTGACGTCCTCACACCCAACGAACATTATAGGCTTCACCTAAGCCTGGATTTACCCTCAAGTATATTCTCCTGTTGGCCGCTAGATTGCATAGAACACGTTTTGTATTATGAAGAAAGGCATCGGTATTCGAGGGTTCATTGTCACGGACCTTATCCCCAGTACATGAGCCAGTTATTCGAGTTAGTCCCAGCCTGGATGGCACAAGAAATATTGCCAACTAGAGAAACAGAAATCGAGGGTATCGAGAATGCGTCGCAGGTCTTTATCGACACTTTAGCCAGCGGGCATGAGAAGACCGGAACGCTCGTCGTTGTGGTTGAAGAGGAGTGATGTGTAGTCTTCCCTAGGCTCACTCGAATGAGAGTCTACACAAATGAAATAGGAGTTCGCACTCAAGTCAAAAATCTGACTACCGACAGAGATCAATCATGATATTTCCCGAGTTACATTGGGGCAAATTGTATGCTTGTAGGTTATACCAGGCAGACAGTCCAAAAACGATAGTAATTTTTCCAAAGCTGCGCTTGTCTGTTGGCGATCACATATTCGATGAGATCATTACGCGTGGTCGCATAGATCTGTCTTGTGCATTCATGTGGTAAGTAGGAAGACAGACCGCACATCGTCCAAGGTTTGCACATTCAGATTTTTATCAGCTTGGAGCACTACGGAGGGCATCCATCTGGATTTACACAGTATTTGTATCACAAAGTCGAAAAATCCTATCAGGATGGAGGAATGAGACTGGAAGAGGAGTAGATGTGTATCTCGAGGAAGCGTGGAGATCATTCCGTCACCGCGGGGTACAGTGCCATACGACGAAATATGTGCAGGCCATGGACATATTTGACTTTCATTTGAGTGCTATAGGAACCCCTTATTCGCTGTGTACATTCCCCTCAGGGTTCTGAGCATAAGAATGTAAGTATATACATAAAAGAGCTGTGTATAAGACCCCTTCTCTTCATTGTGGTATGGCATGGTATCAGAAGATCATTATTTATTTCTGATATAGACATGGCTACCGATTTTCATGTAGATAATCTGAATATATCTGCAGTCGCATTTGAGGCCTCTTACCTGCACTAAACAGTTCGAAGGGGTGTTGATAAGGGGGAATAGTAACAATGTCGACGGTGTTAGGGGACATTATGGTTGATGTAGCATAGACTGTCAGGCCATTAATATATTCGTGGAAACATTAGTCTGCCACTGAAAGATTTGCTAGACTTCCTGGACGATCTGAGACTACTCGAAGATGTAGTTGAATGGATCACACGCAACTTGAACCACGCAGCTATTGCGACCCTTGTTCACGCCACTTCGTCGGCTGTGATCCAAGGACCATCTGCGATAGATATGGACAGATTTAATTGGTAGCTGTCATGATATCGTGGCAGCACTCCAGGATTTGATTTTCGCTGAAGATCTTCAAAACAGGGTCGGTATTTACTTATATTAGCCCCGAAGGCCATCGGCAACTATAGCAGCACGTGTGAAAACCGAGGATATGCTGATCTGTGCACAACGCGAGACTTGTATTGAAACTAATTAACTGAACTGAACTACTCCGCTTTCCCCTCCAGATGTGCGTGTCTTATTTGCGGAGATTGGCGCTGCATGCATTAGCGCTGAGAGATGTGGAGTACGAGCTGTATCCGTCGAGTCTCAGGGATATCGCTTTGGATGACGAGGTTGAAGATGAGGAACAGGGGACGGGGATAGGGACGGGGTGGAGTATGGCCAGGACATGGCGACGACACGTATTTTGAGTAGATGAAGGTTGGTGTGCGGGAAGCGCAAGCCTGGTTGAGAGGCAGATAACCCCGTGTCCCCTCGTTGGTATAGATAGGGTCTGTCTGTTCTTTCTCTCTTTTGTTTGAAATTTCTCGTTGCTCGCTCCGTCCTTGACTTGCTGTGTTGGTTGGAGTGAATTCTGATTTGCATAATGTAGATTCTCAGAATGTTCTCGCCAAACCTCGTGCATGGAGATCTATTATCCGGATCAGAGTTCTTCGCTGCGCTGCGGCTCGTCGTGCATGCGGAGAGCGGACATGAAGTCGAAAGATCCCTAGCCTTTGTGTAAGGTGGGTCCTTTCACCATCCATCTCTCTATCAATGAAAACTGCATACTGACGACGACGGACTGAATCGCAGCTTTTCCTTTACCACATGTTTCTCATTGTCAAGGAGCTGGAGCGAGCAGTACGTCGTGCATGACGGGCTCAAGCCCTTTTCATTCCTATTAATCTGACCAACACCACCACACTCATTCTATTTATTTATTCAACTACATACAGCCTCTGGCGGCAGTATCTCACCCAGTACGACACAGACAACATGTGCGCGCGATGCTCGACTTGCTCGGATCCACGCTCACGTCGGCCACCGTGTTCTCGTTCTTCACGCGCTATGGGAAGCGCCCGTATGAGGACGAGATTAACAACGAGCAGGCGGTCATGTGCGAGAACGAGAAAATGCACATGAGTGGGCATAGGAGTGGGCATAGGAGTGGGAACGCGGGAGAAGGAGACGCAGGGGATGGAGAGCTCTCGACGAGCACGGTGACATCTGTTGTGGGCGCCCTTGGACTGCGCGGGAGGTCGCATTGGAGCTGGATAAATTGGACTTTGCCGGCTTTGTGCATCATGCGAGGGAGGAGGAGGCGTATACGACGGAGCCATTGCAGATGCCGTTGAGGGATGCTGCTACAGGGTTGGATCTGATGATGGTGCCGACGAAGCCGGACTTGAGCTCGGATGATATAAATGTAGAGGAGATCGCGGGTGTGGGGGCAGGGAGTACGCCAACGACGCACGCTCCTGGTGCGCCTGTGCCTGTGCCTGGGAAGACGGCGAAAGGAACAAGCTGCGGTTCCGCCGTGCGTCGTCGTCGAAGAACACGAGCGACTCGTTCACCTCCGCGCACCCCTCCTCTGCGTCTTATTCGCCCTCTTCCTCCTATCCAAACCAACCTAAACACATAGACTCCTCCTCCGAAGACCCAACCCAGTCGAACGCATCATCAACCTATTGCTCTGTAAGCGATGACCTGCGTTTTAGAGAGGGTCACGCGCCATATAATCTCGACGACTTTGATAACAGGGCCCTCGTCAGGTACAAACATATAATTCTCATCGACTATGTCAATGAGGCGTCATTTCTCGTCTATCCCCCTCCGTTCACCACCTGCGAAAAGCCAACCATTGTATATCGCAAAGGTCATTTGTCTCGACCTCGCACAGGCCCGTACCCATTGATGGACGAAGAATCTGATCGGCTCGTTTATCGCATTGATCAGATGGGTGAAGAGCGTTCAGCTGGTACGAAGTTTGCTGTGGTAGACTTTGCCATGATTTGTAAGCAATGAACTTTCTTTCATTTTGACGTTCGAAACTTGAGGTTGGGGGAAATAAACCCACAATGGAAGTCAGTGGACACAATGGATATCTACGGACTTAAGAGCCTGTAGTATGTGGTCTCACATGTCGCTTGCAGGGGGTGAGTATGATGACCCTCATTCCTTGCTTGAACTGTAATATATGAGCACCACACTTCACGTTGAAACTCTCAATCATTGCTGAGATCGACAATGAGGGCTTAACAATCATCTTGCAAGGACCGGAGACCGTACGGTCATAACGACAACGACAACACTTGAGCACAGAGTCGAGAGAAAAGCTCGCCCGATTCTTTATGTGAGCATTTCAATGTAGGAGATTTTGAAATCTTGTTTTGGAGGAGTAGGATGCAGGACGAACAATGTATGATGCAGGAGTATCCGAACCATATTCCAAATATCCATCACTCAAGGAGAGTTTGAAGAGTACGCCTGGAAATATAATCGGGTCGTTGTGATTTCTGCAGCCAGCCGAAAGCTCCACTACTCATAAATTTTTTTTTACCTGACATATCTGTCTTTCTTTTGCGATTCTAATAGGCCAGTGTTGTAGAGGATGTAGAGGATCATTGAGAGTGGGCCACCTTGTCCTATTCCGTTAGAGATGAAGATTAGTACAAATATGTAGTCATCGAATCATAGTTTGGTTCACCTATTCTTTAGTAGATTATCTATAAATTTTACGTATATGCTTGGGATTTTTCTCTTCTTGAGGTTTTGTAGCAGCCTATCCATGACTGCATTGGGGAAGGCCCTTTCGAAGTTGAGGTACAGAGCTGATACTACCTTTTTCTTTCGCCATGCTGGCTTGATCATGTCCTCGAGGATGTGTACTGCATCTATTGTCTGTCCCGATCGGCCTCCGTAGTGGTTAGTTGGGAACAGTTGCTCATGTTCTACCATGCGCGCTTGTTGGGCCGATTTATCAAGGTGATGCGGGAGGTGCAGCCTGGGATGTTAGGAGTACTATATCTGATCGTGCGAGAGGCAGAGTTGATACTGTGGCTATTAAGGATGAACTTCATCAAATCCTCAGGCTTCGACATAGCAACAACTTGGATCACTCACAATCTCCGCCCCATTCACACAAAAGTTCGATTATCTTCCGACTCCTCATTTCTCGTCCATCTCGTGATCCATCGACGTCTTCTTCACTGTTCCTCTTCATGATGGCCGCCTCGCTCTCCCTTGTTCCATTACAAAACCTCACGGCCCATGCTTCAACTGTTAACTCGGTAGTATCATGGTCTCATTAATATGTTCCCATACCAACGCTGGCCTCTTCTATCAGATTAATGAAGATGAGATTCCCGTATGCTATAAAGGATCTTTTCAAGGAAGTGATCTGATTCACCTCAGAGCTTCTGTGTCAGGCTTAGTATAATCATTAGATGATCATCTCAAAATGATATTTGGGGTACTATGCCGGTTGCTCTGTGCATCCTTCAAGCGTGATCCAGTCTTCGTATTTGCTGATCTCGTTACTTCATCAGAGCTGATATGGGTGACTGAGTTGATTGGAGTGCTGTTGTAGATCTATGATTGTTTCCAGTGCTGCATGTTTAGGGAAAGATACAATGGCCGATCACTGATCACCTTGGGCCTGCTTACTTGTAAATGAGCTACCGTTATCTGTGCTTCCCAGACTGACGAAATGCAGAGTGGCAGATAGCAGATGAAGAGCTTGAATACATTATGATGCAGGTCATTAAGATTGACCATCGCAATAAGCTTGGACATACTTTGGGTACTACAAAAGATGGAAGTGATTTTGGGATGAGATTGTAACCAGTATTCTGAGTCAGCTGCTTGTCTAAGACAACATTCCGTCCAACAGTTTTAGTGAAGACAATACTGTACGTCCGGTGAGGGAACTGAGGTCGAATCGTGGTAGTGCCAGGATGATTCCTTGCAGTATCTATGGCAACTCTTTGTTAAAATTAGTACAATGATTAGCAAAAGATAAGAATACTATGGTAAATTGATATATAAAGGAAAGTGTTCGGTGCATGAACATCCTCAAATGTCTACCACTGACATTCCATTCCCAATCAACGTCCAAGAGAATGAAATTAGCGGCAACCTCAATGGCTCAATGCTTTTGAATTTTATCACGGGTAAACCACTTCTGTGAATAAAAGCACCACAAACTTACATGCATCAGGCATTTACACCATGGTATATGGAGGGACCATGTACCTTTACAGTGGGTTTTTTCATTAACTTGAAAAGAAATTTATTGATGATGTGTCCTACAGTATCCAAGAAGCCCACAAATTTAAATTGTCACATTGTGCTTTTGGCCATCTCTGTGCAGTATTTGCTGTGCCTCTTGAATTTCATTGTGCAATGGTACTACCTTAACTGGGTGGTTGTGATAAATGGAGAAACACGGGAATCAGTCTTTGGGGGAATAGTGCTCGGCCTTCAATGGATCTTGGTACTCTCTACTATTCTAGAGAATTCCTTGTTAATTGTTTCTGACGGACTGCTGGTTGGTCAATATTTCCGGTTATTGCATAGTTCTCATTCATGTCTTCTCAGATTTGGCGATGCTACCATGTCTGGGGACAATCATTCCGGGCAATTTTGGTTCCATTGATACTTTTAATCTCAGAATTTGGTGAGCACCATAGATTGAAGTTTCTCATGAACTTCCAGTAATGACATGTCATTGCAGGTCTCTTTGTTGTGACAATGGTTTTAAATGTGAAATTCAGTGAGATAACCAATGATGCAAATACTATTCTATACAATAGTATCTTCAGTGCTCTGACATTTGTATCACTGGGCACCACTGTGATTACAACCTTTCTTATTGGTTACAGAATATATTCCACCTCTCGATTAAATCATTCAGCATCCAAAAGATTATTCAACCGCATTGTGATAATGATCATTGAGTCAGCTGCAGCTTACACAATGGTACTTCTTGTCTATTCTATCAACATCATTGTTCCATCATTCGACGTGTTTGGATCTCCCTTCAGCGAAGCTGATTATTACATTGAAGCAATTGTCACTCCTGTCACAGTATATATCTTTTAATACTTATCTGCACATTCTGTGTCTCTAACCTAGAATCAGGGGATGGCATCAACAATTTTGGTAGCCAGAATTGCTCTTACAGATGCCAACTCCACAGATGCATCAGACACACTCACTCACATATCCAGTGACTTGCAATTTGGATCACAGCAAAGAGTGGCAGTGGCTGCAGTGGAATCACCACTGGAGGAGACATTAATGCCTCCTCAATTCAGGCAGACAAAGCAGAACCAACACCAGTGATTGGAGTGAAGAGGAAGTCAAATGCAGATGGCATGTTTGGGGAGAAGCAAGTCTGAGGCTGCTCATCCCCCACAGCTATGATTTAGCATCCTTTTTCTTACTCCCTTTCCCATAGTTTCTTATTTTCATTGCCTTAAATTTATATCTACTATTTGGAGTTTGGTGCAGTTGGAGGAATCATTATTAGTAGTACCTGTAAAGTAGTAGGTTCTTTTGCTTGGATAAAATTTTCCATATTTGAGTATACCAATGTTTCAAGAATATAATAAGGATGTCCCATGCCTAAAATTAGTGAAATCAGCAGTCCTGTTCTTGAGATATGAAGAGGGAGAGGAGGAGGAAGGGTACATACAAGATATTCAAATCTGGGTCACCAACTTAAAATTTGGTATCCCTATACTCATATGAACTCTCTGATCATGGAAAATAGGTTTTGTAGATGGGGAACCCAAGCTGAATATTTTGGGGTGGAGGGGGGGGAGGGCTGTATACTGTTGTGCTCTAAAGTTATTCATCATCAACTTTGCAGATTCCAAAAATAGTTTCCCATAGTCAGAGACATGTTTGGAGCCCATTACAATTATTTTTGGAAGCCTCCCTTGTGTCCTGAATATTTTCAGCCAGGGGGAGGAGGATGCTGAAAGGGTGTAAACCACTCTGAGCTTACAATTCATGGTGAGACACAGAGGCCTTGATTTTTGCAATCACGATCTGTAATAAGCTAGTATATTATACTAGTGAAGGGTAGGAAATATGCCAGATTATTAGGCTTTGAGGCTTCACTTCCTAGTGGACCAACAAGCATAGTAAACCTTACAAGCTAACTAAGGGGTAGTGTGGCCTATTAATCAGTGCTACAAATCAAAAACTACCTTTAGTTTTCTACACAGCTATCAAAGCAACCCTAACTGAGCACCCAAGGCGATCGCCTGTCCCATTGATCAGAAGTCTTTCCTTTCCCCACACAATCCATATGGACTCCACTGGACTGGAACTGGACTGCAGTCCACTGCAGTCCACTGGACTCGCACTGGACTCCTGCCAAATTTTCAGTCCAGTCTCAGTCCAGTGGATTATGAGTCCAGTCAAGTCCACTGGAGTCCACTGGAGTCCACTGGACTGGGGCTTAAATATTCACTGAACAACAACAAATAATATATTTATTAGCACAGTCCAGTGGAGTCCAGTGGAGTCCACTGGACTGGGGCTTAAATATTCACTGAACAACAACAAATAATATATTTATTAGCACAGTCCAGTGGAGTCCAGTGGAGTCCAGCCGAATCCATTGGAGTCCACTGGATGCAATAATTAACACAATATCTGAAGTATGATCATTAGTTATTAATATTAATTGCAAAAAATAAAAGAGTAAAATCAATGGAAATAAACTCTATGAAATAACAATTAAATGAAACAATAGTTAAATGTACATGGGAGCAAAGCCTCCCTATGGATACATTTTTGTATTTTGTTCAGTCCACGGGGTGAAATTTCACAGGCACATGTGACACGCATGTGTGCCCAGCATCAGCCGATCAGCACGACCACACTCAAATGAACAACCCCAACCTTTCTTCCGACTACCACCACCACCTTGTCAGTCGGAGCCAGGCAACAGCCAACCCGATGTGACAGAGGATGACAACAACTGCAACGGCCACGCCAACAACAACACCAATGACAGCAACAACGAGGACCCAGATGAGGACAACTGCAAATGCAATGACAAGGACCTGGATGAGGATGTAGGCAAGGACCCAGATGTAGGCAAGGACCCGGATGTAGTTGAGGACGACCTGGACGAGGATGAGGGCAAGGGTGAGAGCAAGGGTGGCTACAACGAGGACGAGGACAGCTGCAGCGACAGCAATGAGGACGACAGTGATGGGTACAGACAGGTACGAGGACAGCGAGGACGGACAACGGGCACGAGGACAGGGACAACGACTGCCACAGGGACAACAGCTGCAACAGGGACAACATCTGCAACAGGGACAACAGCTGCAACAGGGACGAGGACGGCAAGGACAGACAATGGCAATGAGGACAGGGACAACAGCTGCAACAGGGACAAGGATGGCAAGGACAGACAACGGCCATGAGGATAGGGACTGGGACCGGGACAACAGCTGCAACAGCAACGAGGACAGGGACAGTGGCTGCAACAGCGACAGGTACAATGAGGACAAGGACAGGGACAGGGACAATGGCTGTGACAATAACAGGGTCAGGGACAGCAGCTGCAACAGCAACGAGGGATGGACAGGGACAACAGGGATGGGGACAGGGACAGGGACAATGGCTGTGACAATGACGAGGACAGGGACAGCAGCTGAAACAATGATGAGGACAGGGATGGCAGCTGCAACAGCGACAAGGATGGGTACAGCGGCTGCAACAGCGATGGGTACAGACACATACAACAACGGCAGCAATGACAACGCAGACGACAGCGATGGGTACGAGGACAACACAGACAACATGCACAAAGGCTGACGATGACAAGAATGGAGATGATGGCTGTGACAGCGATGAGGGCGACAGGTACAAGGATGGCGAGGACGGCGGCTGCGAGGCTACAAGGATGCAAATGACAGCGACAGGTACCAATGGGTACAAGGACAGCAGCTGCGACAGCGACAACAGGGGTGAAGACGATGCAGACAGTGGCTGCAAAGATGACGACAAAGGGTACGACACGTACCGACAACCCCACGGACAACATGTACAATGGTAAAGTACTGCTCCTGCCCCCCATTTTTTATTTTTATTTTTATTCGCTTTTTTCTTCCTTTTGTCTTGGCCCTTGCATGTAGATAGTAATGTATTAAATAGTTATTAATATACTGTATTCCACTAATCTGAATTTATGTTAAGATTGAATTTATTTACTGTATCAAGTCCAGTGGACTCCAGTTATTTTAGTCCATATTCACTGTATAGTATAAGATCTACTAAAGTGCAGTGGAATCCACTGGAGTCCACTGGACTCTGTTTACCTTTTACACTCAGTATATAGGCAAGTCCACTGGAGTCCACTGGAGTCCATATGGACTGTGTGGGGGATGGTAAAGTACTGCATTGATCATGCTATTAGTCCCATACAAGGAAGAACTCCTAAGAAATAGTCTTGGCCCTTACAAGGGGTAAACACCCATCAGTCTCTTAACAAGTGATTGCCAAGTGATGGAAACCTTATTAATTAGCAAAAGCAATCACTGTGTCCAGACCTCTCAAAGGCTGTTCACTAAATTAGGTGATCAACTGCTTGGGGATCAGACATCATTGCACCACACAGGCAATCGCCCCACAGACTGAATGTATTGGCAATTGAAATCTTGTGTACAACCCAGAATATGGTGGTCTACTAGATCCAACTATAAAAACTTGTAATTTGTAATGCAGCCAATGTGAGTGAGGGATTGCCCAGCCAGTGACTGCCACATGATACTAGAGGAAACTTGCCTCATGATAAGGGCACCTGCTGTTCCAGAAGGTCCTAAACCAATAGCAACTGTGCTTGGGAACCTTGGTAGGGTTTCCTAGGAAATATACCCCTAAGCAATCTAGTCCTGACATGCCTTAGCCGTGAGCCATCTGATAAAACAAGTCAGGTGATCGCTACCCAAGGAGGCACTGCCACATGGACAACAATGTTATCTTCAAATAAGCGCCGTAGCCCAGGCAAACTAGTACTTTCCACTATTATAATTGGTGCAGCAAAGGCTAGGCAGCACACAGTCTGTTTCCTTCCTTTTCTCTTAGTCTCTTTCAATTATTACAAGCCAAAGTATCTATTTAGTCTATAAAAACAGCACTGTATCTTAGAATAGGAACCAAGTAATCTACACCCCAGGTTTGATGTCAGAATTTACTCTGAATAAGAATTCTAGTGTTAACACTTCGAGGGACTAGTGATTTGTGTGATAAGAAATCAAACACTACAGTTCACCTTAAGCAATTAGGCGCTACCTGGTTTTGTGAGTGATTACCATTGTTATATTCAATGTCAGGTCTATTAGACTTGATAAGCAGGCTTTTATAAGTCATCTGTGGACTGCTCTGGGGATTGTTAAGTATGGGTTGGAACCCTATACGGCTAGCAATTGCTCATAGTAACTAGGGACGACTGTCAGAGAACTCTGACTGTTCAGGACATTGCCTATAGTAAGACTGCCCTGGGGATTATTAAGTACAGGTGGGAACCCTATAAAGGCTAGTGATTGCTCATAGTAACTAGGGATGACTGTCAGAGAAATCCAACTGTTTCAGGATGTTGCCTATAGTAAACTAAGGACTGTGGACTAGTGTGCCCAGTTGCTTATAGAAACTAAAGATCTACTATGTGTTAATATGGGTGATTGCTTATAGTGTTTGATAGTTTGATTTTGGGTTTTATAAAGAGATCTGTTAAGTGTCCTGTGTACACTCACCCCAAAAGTGATCCCCTTGATATTGGTGATCACCCTCACCTCAAGAAATCACTCTTGCTATTTCAGTGCCTTGTGTGTACTTGTCTGTCTAAAAGAGTTCTCTAGCTATTAGTGATCACCCTTGAGTGATCATCTAAGTCTGTACTCTGCTAAACTAGTTATTGTAATAAGCCTTAAAGCTTACCCTCCCAGATCAAACTGATCAATATAAATGTTTGATTGGGTGTTGTGTATTGGACAATTACAAAGGCACCCTGCACTAAACATTGCAACAGGTGCAGACCCATGCATAACAGATACAACAGCCACCACAGTCATGTACAACAGCCACCACAGACATGTACAATGGCCAAGTGAGGATGAGAACAATTCCATTCCATTCCATGTGGAATTGATGTTGGACTTGGTGAATTTCACTAATTCCTCATTTTAATAAACTAATTTGGAATGAACTTGGATTCCAATTGGAATGGGCTCAGTCCATGATTTTAGACTCATTCCACTTGAAACTATTAATTGGAATCCAATTGGAATTGGTCTGGATTCCATGCATTCCATTTGGAATGGGTGGGGCATGGTAAAGTATTGAAAGCACCTGTCATAATCAGGATCAATCAGTTTCTCTCAAGACAAAACTGTGTTCAGCCCTTACAGGCTGTCCAATGCTCATCAGAAGCTGGCTTTAGTTTATGGAATAAAGAACTTTATCTCTTATAAATGATCTGTGAGATGTACTCCCATTAATGCTGCTATATGTGAAGCAAAATATATGACAGTGTACCATCTACTCAAATTTATGACACTGTTGTCTTTCTAGGACTTGCAGAACACTCACTTGCTATAGTAATGGATTTGTTATATTAACTGAGTCAAAATGACATTGCAATCTGTTTGCCTGAGCAACACACTTTCTGAAGGCCAAAGGTCCATGGACTGAGTAAATGATAAAGCATGATTCACACTTACTCCTACATACAAGCTTCAGGTGCATAAAATCATCAGAAGCAAATCAACATGTAAGAGTATTGCTGGTTACCTTCTCTTCCAATCTTTGGATTTGGGTTTCTAAGGTTTCATCCATCTTTCTATGACATGAATTAGAAATCATTGAACAGATGATAAATATCTCACCACCTAGATGTGCTCTGATATTGAAGCAACAAAAAGAGATGAGCAGGACACAACTCAACCAAGTGAATTGACCAGTATATATACAATATAGAGCATTACTCACACCACTCTGTTATTTGTCTGATTATGTCTTGGGGCAAGAATTAGCTCTTCTACCATTGGGCAGGATCATGGGTGGACAATAAAAATTGAGTTTGTCATTATCTTGCAGCAAAGAAGATAAGAAAAGAACCTTCTAGACTTGTAGAAGACAGGCAATAGAATGGGTCTATATGTCTGTCTTTAGCTTGCTAAACACAGTGAGCTGAAGTCTGGTTATTCCTATTGTTCATCAGTGTTCAGGGACAAGGGCATATACCTGAAATCCTGGTATCACAGAGCTCACGGAGAGTCATGCAGAAAACAACAGGACCACAATATATTGATTGAACGACTGACTGAGTTTACAGATGTGTATGGTGCATAAGGTAAGAGAAGTCAGTGTCAAAGGAGGAGATTGGGGATAGCAGTCACATGTACAGAGATGTAGAAGATAAGATAATACAGCAGCTCAAAAACTGTCCTGCTTTTTGCAACTTTTGAATTAAATTGCACATAACATGGGAACCCTTCAACTAAAAACTAAAAAATCTGAAATTAATATATGTTATATTTGAACATGTGACCTTTATAATGACCTCCAAGATCATGTAATTTGGATAAAAAATGATTGAGCAATAAAATAGACAAAATAATACAAAAGTAGGACAGTTGTTTGACCCACTATAATGATACTGATATCTACCATATAACAAGGAAAATTGCACTGTATAAATTGTGAGAAAAATAAACCAAGTTATGTGACACTATTTATAAAAGTTTGGCATGTTGAATTCAAGTTTAACAATCTTTCTTTCTTTCCACCACCATATCTTTCTTTCCATTGCCACATGAAGTCCTCTCAGCACTCCTCTATCATTTCTCTTCTTGAAGAAGGCTTTTCTGTTTATCAAATAGAGTCCAAAACTGGTTTTGGGAAGTCTACCATAGGAAGAATCAAGAAAGAGATCAATTCTGACAAGGAAAACAACAAAGGTGGATGTTCTTCCAAGCTGATCTCAAGGGATAAACAAGCAATTGTATGCCAAATCACTACTGGAAAACTGGACAATGCTGTCCAGGCTACCCACTATGTCAACAATGCCATCACCTCTTCTGTTTCTCCCCAAACAGTCAGAAATGCCCTTAAGGAAAACAATTTATGTTCTGTTGTCAAATCAAAGTGACCTCTTCTTAAAGCTGTTCATTGTCAAAAGCACCTCAAATTTGCTCAGACCCATGCAAACTGGACTGTGGAAGACTGGAAAAGGATACTCTGGTCAGATGAAACAAAAATCAACAGGATTGGCTCAGATGGCAAGGTGTACACCTGGAAACATAGAGGTGAATCAATCTCTGATAGGACAATCACACCAACTGTCAAGCATAGAGGAGAGAATAATCTCATGGTATGGGGGTGTATGGGCTGGAATGGGGTAGGAACACTTGTGGAGGTTGAGGGAAAGATGAATGCAGTGCAATACTGTGAGATCTTGGAGCATGAGCTGGATGAAAGCTTTGAAAACTTGGAGATGACAGAGGGAGAGAGGGTTTTTCAGCAGGATAATAACCCCAAACACACCTCCAAAAGGGCCAGTCAGTGGTTTTTGGATAACAACATTGAAGTTATGGAATGGCCTCCTCAATCCTCTGACATCAACCCCATTGAACACTTGTGGGTGCACCTCAAAAGGCAGATGAACACCTATGAAATATCACCCAAAGGAGTATTTGAATTGTGGGAGAGACTGGCTGCAGAATGGAACAAAATCCCCCAGAAACATGCCAAAATTTCATAGAAAGCATGCCAAGAAGAATGGAGGCTGTTATCAAGGCAAAAAGTGATCATACTAAGTATTATATAGAGGGTCAAACAACTGTCCCACTTTTGTATTATTTTGTCTATTTTATTACTCAATCATTTTTTATTCAAATGACATGATCTTGGAGGCAATTATGAAGGTTACATGTTCAACTATAATATATATTAATTTCAGATTTTTTAGTTAAAGGGTTTCCATGTTATTAACAATTTAATACAAAAGTTGCAAAAAGTGGGACAGTTGTTTGAGCCACTGTAACCAGGTTTTAAGCAAATCATGACCATGAACACAACACAGCTCTTTCTTCAGTAGGTTGAGATTTTGATGCTGGCCAAAAGTTTAAGCACATTCAAATGTATTCCCTTGGACAATGCTACAGCTAATCATTTTTGAACAAGGCTCTGTATCAAGTTGGTAAGAATTTTGTTTAGTTCAATGCTAAACTTGTTCTCTATGATTCATAGCAAATTGACAAATTTTATGCTGTTAACTGACCATAGCCCAAAGATTGCTTTGACCCCTTGGATGGCTTGTCAACAGCGAGGGGTGCAATGTACAGGTAGGCTCTACAACAGCTCAATGCCATGAAATTAATTATTGTGAGGTGGCAATAATAAGGAATAAAATAAGGGAGTGCATAGCAAGTAACATGGACTCACAACCCCATCAAATCATGTGGGAGGACCCAGAGTCTGGCAGACAGTTCAGCAGACAGTTCACAACCAACTCTCCCATCACTGAGACAGAATGGAATTTGGCCATGCTTGAGCTGGAGAGCCAGACCCATTTAATTCATCCAACTATCTATAGTACAGAGGACAATATCAACAGTTTTGAGGAGGAATTATCACTCCCCCAGCTTTTTCTTAAGGATTCCCTCATTCCCTAAGGAATCTTCAGATTCCTCACTGATTCCCTGTACAATTATTTTAGCACTGGATCCCTTTAAGCCTGTACTTATCACTCCCCCAGCTTCCCTTGAGGATTCCTCAGACCCATGGAATCCTCAAGGAATATTGAAGGAATCTGCTAAAAGTGAAGGAATAAGTGAGGAATCTCTGAGGAATCTGCAAGGAATCTAATAAATTTGTAAAGTACTATCATTCGGCATATAAAGTACAAATTTTATTTATTTACATAGAAAGTTATGTTTAAACAATTGAAACTATCTTCACTCTTCTGATGCTTTCTTTTGTGTTTTTGTAGAACACATTTGGTATGGATAAATAATATTGTGTGGATAAACCAATTGAAGTTGCTTGGTGTCATACATTTAAGAATTGAATCAAATCCACCAAGCCAAGAGTTGAGTTGTTCACATGCCTTGCAATCAAATTAGTATATTTATAATTCTGAATTAAAAGACTTACTTGGGTATTGAATGTCTGCTTTAAGGCCTGTCATGGATACAACCGGTTCGGATCCGTGTCCGGCCCGCTGGTTTTTACCAAATACGGTACGGTTCGGGTTCGGTTCGCCCTAATCCGGATATACCCAGGCCTAAAGTGCTTGTGGAATACATCAAAACTTGTACAAGCTGTAGATCCACCAATTCTTGGTCATTTCACTTGAGTAAATATGCGTTGGAAAGCTAAAAATCAGTAAATTCAGTACCTAAACAGAATACACTTGAAATTTTCATTTTTGGTGTTAAATTGAGTACAGAAAGACAAAACTATAAGAAAAAGCTATTTCTTGGCCTAATTGTCATTGCCAATTGCATCTTTAATTATTTGAGTCACTTCTGAAATTTTAGGAAAAATAGGGGTTTTAACCCAGGAGCCTAGAGCCATGCGAGCCTTGAATGTTTGAGAACTCATGCCATGCTGCATGAAGCTGACTTGACGACGACCAGTGGAAAATGCACGTTCAGCATCAACAGAAGTGGCTAAAAAGCATGATAAATTTCAGTAAAAATCTTTCAAGAAAGGTAAAAGGTAAAAAATACCTGGTGCTGAACAAAAGTCTTGTCCCATCTTAGAAAGGAGAGGTCGGTTTGCTCTTGCCTGGAACCAATATTTCATGTAGCCACCAGCATCCTGGATTGTCAATGAGGAGAGTATATCATCCTTCAGATATGTTTCAATGTGATCTAATGGAAATTTGCTTGGGCTTTTTTTGGTGGTTTTTGGAGCCCAAATTGATGGGTCCTATAACTTGAATCAGTAGATAAACTAATTAAATGGTGGGAGTGAATACCGTGGATTTGTTCTTCTTCTTTCGTACAGGTACTACTTGCTCCTGATCATTCTGAGGTGCATAAGTTTCTTTCCACCGATCAATAACCATCTTCTTGATCTGCTTGATCTTCTGCGGTTTAAACTCATCACGGCTTCTAAACCATGAGAGCTTACGATCAGGACACATGACTGTTTGACTTGTTAGTCATTATTAACCAAAGAATTGTCAAGAATACACCACCAATAGATATAACATATAGTTCACAGTCCCAGGTTAGGTCCAAATATTTGTCGATGAGAAGAACACTTGCGTGTGAAGCGATACGAATGACAGCTGGGGTTTCACGATCCTCAGAAGAGTCGTTGTCATCATCATCATCAAGCTCTTAGGGATTGTCATCTGCTGCAGCAACCAGGCTATCACGCAGATGAAAAAGCATTGGAAGAGCATCAACAATTAATGGGACCTCAGCCTGTGAAAAAGAAGTGTGATATCTTTGAAAAGCTGGGCAGTCCAATTAGCATTGCACAAACTACAGAGAAACTTGACTACACCTTTAGCACCTCTTGGACATCTTCTCCAAGGTCCCACTGCTCATTGTCCAGACAATAGGCCTTCAATTTGTACTCAGAAACACCTGTCATAGATTGAATTATATTTTTGAACTGCAAATGAGCAGAAAGACAGTCAAAATCAGAGTTCCAACGTGTTGGAACCCGTCGAACAAGTGCTCGCATATTAGTCATAAGCTCGGAATCCTTGTCAATAAGTTCTTGAAATTTATTGTTAAGGGCTGAAACATCATGCAGGGCGGCGGGCAAGTCCAGAAACCTTGAAATCTACAGTTAGAAAAGTGTGTTGCAAGCAAAAAATAGAAATATACTGCAGGAAAAAGTTTAAGTGCCTGCTGTTCCTCTTCATCTGTCATAATAACCCCTTTGTCTGCCATCTCCCGAATAGCAACATCTCGAAGTGTTTTCACAACTGCATCATCGTGAGCAATCTGTCCAGTATCATTTTCGGCCTCCTGTGCATCGATCATGGCCTCTTCAATAGTAGCACTATCTTCTGTATCAGAAACATCCCCTGCCTCCAAGACCTGTTCCACTTCATCACCTGAGTCAGATGTGACTTTGACAGTCTTCCTGACCTTTGGCTTCTTGAAGAAGAATGAGATAAAGATCTGGAATAATAGGCTTTAAAAATTTATTTGCACCACAATTTTTAAATTACCTTTGCAACAAGATTAATAATATGTGCCAAACACCGCAAACGAGCATTGGTACCCCAGAAATCTGGGAGAAGTTCAGGTAAAACTTCTGCAAGCTTGTTACAGTTGCTGGCATTGTCCATGCAAAGTCCAAGCAGCTATCAGAAGATCACCCAACTGTTAATGTGATTATAGTTAATGTTGACTTACATTTTTATCAAGACCAAACCGTTTCAAACAATCTGCTACAACAGTAGCCAAGTACCGGCCATCATGCTTTTTGGTTAACCTGTTTCAAGTAATATTCTAGCTTCAATTGTAGGGAGCACAAAATAATTCTGACATACCGGATAAACTCAAGAATTGCACGATGTATGACACCATCCTCATACCAGATGACAACCAAGCCCAGATAAGATGAGACCAAAGGAGCAGTCCATCCATCAAGAACAAGATGAATAGTGCTATTTAATTTCTATATAATAATTAGCATACCACTAATTGAAGATTTGGAAAAACTGCACCATAAAATAATCGCGAACATAAACTGAGACTTTTGTATAGATTTCAAGGAGGTCCCGCTGAACAGTGTTAGGGCTTGGAAGCTTGGTACCTGGACGAAGCATCTCAACTTCCTGCCGGTAATATTCGTCCATAACCATATTGATAGGCCGGGCACTTGATGCAATGCGGAGGGCAATAAGAACACGATGGGCAGCCTCAGAGTATGAAATTGTTGATGTAGTAGGCCTTACACGTTCCTTCCCTTGCTTTTGGAAGCAAAGGTTGACATCCTTCTGCAAATTGGCAGTGCCATCACCAGTTTTGGCTCGGAGCCTGGAACGTGCAGTACCATGATGCTCGGGATGGGTTTTGCATGTAAAGACATAAGACAAAGACACTGGGTTGCCCTCGTCATCGTAGTTCCGTTGTAAACTAACATTGTAATGGTCATAAATATCTGATCGCCATGAAGATACCGCAGCATCTTAACAAAATTTAATTCTAAGAGCAAGCTAAGAATAATAATATATGTATTATGCGCACCAATGATATCTGCATCTGACATATTCCAAACCTGCATATCTGACTGACAATTGATAGTTGGTGCATTGTGTCGTCGCTTAATGGGTGATGTGATAATGGGAACATTCCCCAGACCCAACTGTACCTCCTCATCACTGGAGCCAGGTGATACATCTGCAAATTCCTCCCCAGGTGAAGGTGGAGCTGCAAACCTGACTAGAGGCCGGATAGGAGTTTGAGGTGGTGCAGGTTGGATTGGGAAGATGTTTACAGCCTGTTTGCGGCCTCTTGGTGCCATAATGAAGGGGCGGGAGGAAAGAGATAACGAGGCAGAGCTTGCCTCGTTATCTGAGGCCATAAATTCACGGGCTGTCATCGATTGATGTCGGAGTTTTAATATATTCCCAAATATAACTTATTATGCTTTGTCAAAACCGGCAAACCGCGGTTAACCGCGGTTTGCTAATATAACCGCGGTTACTAAACCGCGGTTATATTTAACAAACGGTCACGGATATCAACCGGTTTTTGCCGATCCATGACAGGCCTTAGTCTGCTTAAAGGGATCTAGTGCTAAAATAATTGTACAGAGAATCAGTGAGGAATAAATGAATTCTTAAGGAAAAGCTGGGGGAGTGATAAGTCCTCCTTTAAGGGCATTCACTACCCAAGTAAGTCTTTTAATTCAGAATTATAAATATACTAATTTGATTGTAAGGCATGTAAACAACTCAACTCTTGGCTTGGTGGATTTGATTCAATTCTTAAATGTATGACACCAAGCAACTTCAATTGGTTTATCCACACAATATTATTTATCCATACCAAATGTGTTCTAAAAAAGCACAAAAGAAAGCATCAGAAGAGTGAAGATAGTTTCAATTGTTTAAACATAACTTTCTATGTAAATAAATAAAATTTGTACTTTATATGCCGAATGATAGTACTTTACAAATTTATTAGATTCCTTGCAGATTCCTCAGAGATTCCTCACTTATTCCTTCACTTTTAGCAGATTCCTTCAATATTCCTTGAGGATTCCATGGGTCTGAGGAATCCTCAAGGAAAACTGGGGAGTGATAAGTACAGGTTTTGAGGCTGACAAGCAGCAGGTAGCCTGTGTTGTGCATCGTGGTGGCGTGCATACAAAGCATTATTCATCTTGGCCTGTCCTTGTCCCCCCACTCATGCCCTCTGCGTGCAATAATATAGGTATCATTCCCAACACCGACATCTCTGGGATCGGTGTTCGTGTTGCCATTTACGCCCGGGCTATCCTCACCCTCGTCCAGCCAATCCTTTCCAGCATGGATGGGCATATCGGCGAGAAAGAGTTGATTAGTTTGCATCGTCTTTACCTCGGAATCTCCTACCTGGCTGTGCGCTCCTTGTTTCTGCGATTATTCAGGCCACTACCCAAGATTATCCGTTTATCACGCTGTCATTGTTCTCCAGCTCAGTTGGATCAACAATACCAGTGCTTTAATCTTCTTCCAATTCGCAATCATTGCACAAATTATATTGAATGTCGAGATTGAGTTCAGGCAGCATGTAGGAAAGACGTTAAAGTTACTATACCACTTGATGGAAAATACAACTAAGTAGGAAGATGATGGTTTGCTCTCCTATTTCTGTATATGCACCCCGCGTAACATGTGATTTTCACAGTACTTCGGGAAGCATTAAATAGGAGGACATTTAAGCTGAAAAATGCATTGGCAACGCAGGAGAAATTCCCTCAGAGTCGAGACATACTGGACGATGTTGTCCAGAATCTGTCAGCGCTATAAGCAGCTATTACCGACGACTCGGACCACACAGATGACTCGGGAGGGGTAAAGGAGGTGATAAATTCTATGAAGACGACAAGCCAACGACAGCGACTTTTCAACTCCCTTGGTGTAGAAACCGATGGATGTGCCCCGAAGCCTTGGTGGACGGAGCCAGGACATCGATTAGCGCATGGGCAATCAAAGAATTTCCTATGGCTGAAGAGGTTGTTCAGCTCCTTGACCGCGACTGGATCATGACTACTCTTGCGTCGGCTCATCCGACACTCTTCTCTGCATTTGGGGTATGGGTTTGGTTTACGGTTCGTCAGTTCGGCGATTGCGACAACTTAACCAGCGATACAAGAGTCGTCATCTTACCTGGAATCAATATTCGAGTCGCATCCCCCATATGAATCTGGTTCTTCATGCTATACATTGTCCTCCTCGTGTCTTTTCTTGATATCGTCTTTATAGGCGATCTGGAACTTCTCGCTATTCCCATTATCCAGCACATATGTTTTCCTCGAGCAGCAGAATCTTTAAACTTAGGAAGCTTCATCGTTTTGACTTTCCTTGTGCAGATGTATTTTATTCTTACTACAGAGTTTACTATCCATACCAATAGTTCTTTACTCGTCGAGTCAGCACAAGAAGCCGGCTGGACATTCGGTCAAACGCTGGCAATTGCCTTGATAGCCATTCCGCTCATCGATGTTACCGAGCAAATCTGGAAGGAACGTGACACATTGTGGAATGGGATCAAACGTCTGGGTCGTAGGATTTCCACTCAGCGCCATGGTAAGCACGAAGGAGTAAAGCTATCCATGATCTGCTTTCTAATCATTAATCTGAAGTGCAGGTTTGAATCACTTTTACAAGATAATCTTTCTGAGTCCGAATGCTGTGTAAATCCACATTCACATGGTTCATGCTCCCGCCTATCGATTCCTCTCGCCAGTTCCTGTCACTCTATCGTGCCCCTTCCGGCGTCCGACTTACTACCCTCCGTCTCCACTTTCACTTTGTTTTCCAATCTCACTTTTTGGATTCTCTTTTCAACTTTCAACTTCCACATTTTATTCTCACTTTTTACCCTCCACCATTTATTCCTAAGCGCCTATACTTTTCAATCTCCCAATACCACACGCAGAAAAATATCCCGGGCTGGAGCGGACTGAATTCAAAGTCAGGTGCAGATTCAACCCTCCTATCCCCCTATACATCCTCCGCTTTAATTTGGCGTCGATTCGATTGTTCTAATGCTTGCTTTCGGCTTCTCGAGTCGCCCTACTTGGTCTGGTTTGGTTAGCTTGACCCCCGCACGACACCCATCCACCACACACTAAATATCACGCCGTCCTAGTTTTATTACATTCGAGAGCACTCTGGGTGCTCTTATGCCTCTTTCACACATTTCCGCCTACGCTTTAACTACGTCTTGGCCTACGCGCTATGCGCTATACATGATCTAGATATTACAATAATTATTCCACCACATGCAAGCTATGCACCATCATACCTATTTATCGTGCTCTCTCCTGTCTCCTACGTTCGCTGTTGTCTCCTGGCGAGGTGACGATCTCATCCAGGAGCTAGGACCAATGCCGACTTGGGACTTGGCTCGAGGGAACACGATGACGATGATATTATTAAGAAATTCAATACATAACAATGACCCGCATCTTTTGAAACAGGCAGACAGGCGGGTAACCGACGAAAACGAGCCCGGAGAGTTTTATTGTACTGTACTGTACCGTAGATAAAATGCATACATACATAGCTATATAGCGAAAGTTTAAGGCATGGAATACCTTCTATGTTCAATCGATTTGAAAGAATATAATATTTTGCTTCGTTGATTGAACACTTGCGCGTGTAATACAAGTAACCTTGAGGCTACTTTGAAGGGAAGAAGAGAAGAGAGGACCGAGCGCATCAGCCTTCAGTTAGCAGCTTTCGGTCGCCATCATACTGAAAATTCGCCCGTATTTTTGTTGCTGGACCCATCCTAACGTTTCGCACACAACACGAAGAGACACCGCCCTCACATTCTCTACATACCTAATCATAAAATTCCTCGAGAGGCTGCAGATCTGAGGGACTGCAAGGGGACAAGTCGCAAGAGCATGGTGAAAAAACTAAATCGACGACGACAACGAGCTGGATGATGAGGAAGATGCAGATGCAGGCCCCGAGGTCGCACTGTGGGCACGAGACGGTGACTTGCCCGAGGGGAATGATCAGAGCGAAGACTGGGAAATTTTAGTCAGTATGTGTGCTTCTTTGTGAATATATGGATGAAAAATAAATTGGACAAAAGGACGAGAAGAATGCGGATGGAGGGGGCTTGTAATGTACACGACACAAGATGACATGACACTCACATTTCTGAGCACCATTCAACAATGCCCGATCCTTCTTAAGATTGAAATCGACATCGATAAGGTTCGCACCCACCAAAAGCTGCATAATCATTCCCGAAGTTATAACAGGCGTGATACCGAGCTGAGTTCCGTGAGAGTTCCACGGTTAGAGGCCAGGACAATGTGCATCCAGTAGAGCGGATCGGACAAGTCGGAGGACATAATACCATACAGGGGTACTTGCGAGCACACCGGGAAGATAAGGAGTGTTATCGCTGTCCACAATACCTTCTGGTTTAATGGTACCTTGTGATATGTGGATCAGTACGTGTTGTGTGCAGTTTAACATAAAGAAAGGTACTTTGCGAACGGGTGAGGACACTTCTGGTAGTATAGATAAGAAAGACCGGACGATGTTGAGAAACCAAACTGGATGTCATATGTCGAACAACAACAGTTGCATCATCTGTCTCTTGCGGCACTGACAACATCGCCGCGAGATGCAAAGCTGAAGCTGCAGCTGAAGGAGAAAGAGATCTTTGACCCCCCCCGCGCCGCATTCGTCGCCGTCGCCGCCGCCGCCGTTCTCGGTGTCTCCGTCCCGCTCGCCGTCCTCTAAGCCTAACCCTGTCCCTGTCTCTGCCAAGCAAAGCCCTCGCGCATCCCGATGCCTGTCGCGGTTATGCTTCCTCTCCCTGTAACGTTTCTGCCTAAAATGGAACATGCCGGAATTGCACACGGCACAACCGTTGGACTATCTGTCCCGAGATAAGTCTGAACCAAGTCAGGCTTCGACGTTACAACTCTTAGATCGTCACACCCGTTACTCCAGTACATGTTTCCTGGGGCGGCCGTGGACTTATATAGTAGCGGGAAACCCAGACCGCTACACTCCCTCACGTCCTTTGTCATCGTCTTCATCAAATGCCCGCCCCTAGTCGCACCCGCCGCACCGCCAACGCATTGCATCCTCAGACCACAACGTCTTCGTGTGCGTCTACCGCGTGGTCATGTACGTCGTGGAGAAGCGGTACAAAGCCGAGATGGTGCGTGCCGCTGCGTCTGCTACGTCCTCTGCACCTGCGAGCAGGTCGACGAGTCCGACGCCGCTGTCTATTCCTCGTGAGTCTGTCGTCGTTGTTGTCCCGGATAACGATGACGACGTTATCGCTGATGTCCCTTCGATTGCGAGGCCAGCCTTGGATGTGAAGTATCGCTGTCGATCTGACATCCCCGTCACTGGTGCTTCGGATCAGATCTCGGGTCGCATTGGCCGCCTCCTCGACGACGACGATTCCGACCACCTTTCAACGGCACACGCTCCTCTGCCGAGCGTATTAGACAGCACATTGCGAATCTCGGAGTGCGAGACATGCTCCTCACGACCCGGCTGATGGACTTTTCGAGGATGCAGGGTGTGCCGCAGATGGAGCTTGATGTGCCATTCTTCGAGCGGTTGCATGGCGGATGTGCGTTGGATGAGGACGAGAAGGACGAGGATAGACGGATGATGGTCGCGGTCGAGCGCGAGATGCGCAAAATCCAGCTCAGGCAGCAAGGACCCTTTCCCGTCCCGTCCCCCTCCCCGTCCAACGTCCCTGCTTCTTCCACTGACGACGCACAGGTACTCGCCGACGCTTCCTCTCCACTCCTCCATCACTCTCCCCCGAACCCATGTCTGTCTCCAGCTCGCCATGCCAACGCCGCGCCATCCTGCTCACGTTGTACGTGATTGTGTTCCTGCTCATAAAGCACTGCATGACACTTGCGCGCAGGAGGTTCGGTGGCATCGGTTCCAGTGCTTATGGTGCTTATGAAGAAGGGGCGCGGGTGAGGTATGAGGAGTGGATTGAGGACGTGTGCTTGGGCTGCCGAGGAGGATAGTAAGGGTTGCGTGCAGGAGATGGAAGACGAGTATGACTCCAACTTCCTGCCCTTCGTCTGCCCTTTCGCTTTGTTCACCACCCCACTTTTTCAATTCTCTTTTCAACTTGCAACCCCAGCCTTTTATTCCTTTCACCATCTATTCTTAACCGCGTTTAATTTTCACCCTCCCGACATCGCGTGCAGAAGGGCATGGAACGCTGAAGCGGACTGGATTCGAAGCCAGGTCTACATCAACCTCCTATCCCCTTATACACCCTCCGCCTTGATTTGGCGTCGAGTTGATTGTTTCATTGTTTGCCTGGATCTTTCGGCTTCTCGAGTTATCCTCCTTGGTTTGGCTTTCATGCGTCCCATTTCCGGTATGTAATTTTATTTTTATTCTTTACTGCATCTTCTTTTTTCGTTCTACTACCACACGCAACCTGCGAGTCCGAGTTCTGAGTAAAAGCGACAATATCCCCTGCTCTCCTCCATAACCGTTCTACGGACGGAGTTTGAGTCGAGTACCGGGGTGCTTCGTTGGCTTGATGGATTCTTCTTTGTTATTGTTATTTGATTTATAGATTCTAGTACGCCGCTCGAAAAACTGAAAAGAAGAAAGAAATATCGAACAAATAAAACGATTACAACCCCTCTCTTCCGACCCGACGATGTCTCGAGGACACCCCACGCCCATGTGTTTGACGCGGCAGCCACTCGCTACCTATCCCACATCCCCGCCGCTCGCAGCTCGAATATCCCCACGATCTGGACATTACGACAATTATTCACCGCATGCAAGTCATGCACATCTACCCCACATCTCTCTCTCGCCATCAGCTTTTCACGTTTCTTCGTTGTCGGTGAGGCGACGATCTCATCGAGAATGAGGACCCGGTGTGGCGCAGCGCCAGCTGGAGAGTTACACGACGACGATATTAAGAAAATAATAACAACGACCGCACACCCACATCTTTAACAGGCGAGCAGGCAATCGACAGGACGAGAAATGAAACGAGTTTTTGTTTTTCGTACTGGAGCTGGTACTGTAGATAAAATACAATACATACCTCCACACATAGCCAGCACGGAGTTTAGGTCATTGAATACCTTTCGCTTTATTTTCAATCGATTTGAAAGAATATGTTGTTTCATTGATTCAATACTCGCCCGTGTGATAAAAGTAACCTTGAGGCGACTTTGAAGAGAAGAGAAGAGGGGATCGAGCGCATCAGCCTTCAGCCAGCAACTTCGGTCTGAATGGTGTTCGCTGATTCGAGGTGCGTGCTGTACGCAAATGAATGTACGGCCGCATATATGTGAACCAAAAGATTAAAGCGGAGGCCACCCTTTGGCTTATTGGCGTCAACGCATACCCCGAACCTACGGTTTCAATGACTCGGTCGATTTCAGAGGGGTCGAATATCATTATTGGTTTCACGATAGAGTGGGACATTCTAGTATCTGTGACTGTACATTTTCCTTTCACGTTGATGCCACAACATCCTCTGAATATATGCCCGACCTATGTGTTCCCGCATAGCTGATCACCTTTGCCTGGTGGGCTCCTGTGTATTCTCGTCGCTCTGGAGAATGGACTCATCAACGTAAAAGACTCGCCATGCGTCCCCATTATCATCTAAGTCTCCGGCCGTGAAACAGTTACCAACGTAGTCGCTTGGATATTCTGTCCAGTTAATAATAATTTTGAACGGTGAAGGACTTGACCCTTTAAATTTCAGCAAATAGGTGCGGACGGCTCCAAACAAGGTTTGTACCCGATCGCGCAAGTTGGTATCCGGTCTTCCTAGATTCATGGTAATGTTCTGTTGGCCGAGCGAATTGACTAACTCGGCCGAGTACCCGGCCTTCGACAACATGAATGCCAAAGTATCCCAGACGAAGTTCCAATGTTCGCCGCATGTCTCTTCAAACGCGAAAGGAAGAATGGACTTTGTCTCATCCCAAGCGCTGACCGCGAACTCGACTGCGAACACCGCAGCCGTAGTATACGTTAATTGATCGACAGCGTGCGGTCCTGCTCGCGACGGATCATTTAGAAATTCCGTCATCATGCGAGGATATGGATTATTAGTTATGGGACCAACTCTGTGCGATTTAGGTTGTCGCCACCCACTGAATGATGCAGGACAGAGAAAATGTTCCACAAAAGGCAAGACGTAGAGTGCATATGAGGATGAAAGAACCGCAAATGTGCATGAAGAGAGTGTTAGTGTTCGATTATATTGCAGTATCCCACCGGCACTGACGGCAGTCCAAAAAAGCCAGACAAGGGCTCATAGGAATCAATGCCAGGTATCCGCGTAGTCCTTGATCCCAAATACTGCGATGATGGAGATAGAGCTCTTCCGTTTTCCTAAATTCCTAAATTTGGATTCAAAATATGTTGTTTCAAATATCTTTTTTAGAGAGTAGACACACCGACGTTTGCAGAAATTGTAGAAACATTGCAGGATCCTCACTCAATGACCCGTTACGATATTGTAAAGGTCCAGCCCTTAATGTAAGCTCATCTGGTGTCCAGTGCTGAATATAGGGCACCTTGAAAATCTTCTCCCGAAGAGTGGTGTTGTCATGCAGAGGGCCTGCCAGTTGAAGATGCCTCAAGAGGGACCAGTAAGCATAATCTTGCACCGGTCTCGCTATGTCGAGTGCTATATGTAAAATAGAACAAAGCTCAGATGTAAACTTGTAAGAGAGCAATCAATGCTTACATGTAATGGCAGAAATACAGAAATGGGCAGCTTCCTCATGCATTTTACTGGGATCAATGAAAAATTGACGAGACCGTGTTGGATCAACGAGGAAATCAGTAAACGAGGCATGAAGAAACTTGATGGGCTTGTTGTTATCTGAGGCATCCACAACAGACAATAGGTCAATGAGGAGGAGCTGAAGAATGCCTGGAGTAAGTTGCATAAACTTCTCCAGTTCATTGATTCCTAGAGGCTCAATGTGATCATCCGTATTATCGGTTAATACAATCGCCACCCCTAGAATTCGCAAGACTTCTTTGATATCTTCTACGTCGGAAAGGATATTGATATATAGAGCATCGAGTTGCGCATATGGCCTATCATCATTGAACGGAAGGAGGCCTTGAATCACTTTGAGTCGATCGAGCGGATTACGTCGAGGAGAGGACACATATCTTATGACCGTGGCTGCGTAAATGAATTGACCTGATGATTTTGCAACCAATTTTGCGATTTCTTTCTCCGATGGCCATGAATCCAGAAGATGGTCGCGCATAATGTGCGCCTTTCGTATGTCGGAAAACGAGTCTGTCAAATATAGCCTGATGTCCTCATCTGGGTGGTATGTGTCGTCGAGTGCAAGACGAAAAGTCAGACTGTGGAGAGGGCCGACAGAAAATGATGTGGTGAGATGATACTCTGGTCGGCTGGCAATGAGAAATCTCAAGGGGAGAGCCGAGCGATGGTATTGGAGTTCATTGGAGATGGTATTTAAAATGGTGTTCTGAACGTCCGCTCCATCGCATTCGTCGAGACCATCTATGATGACTAGGTTAGGAAACGGTGTTGCAGATGTGAAACGCCCGGCACTGGAGAGCTGAAGAAGAGGATCGAGGAACAATGCGCGAAACTGTGTATCGAAGTTAAGCTGAAAGATTGCCGGATTGTTGTTGATAGCTGCTTCAATTATTGGCCGAGATTCATGAACGTGTAACCATACTTGATAGGCCAACGTCGCCACCAAAGCCGCTTCGTTGTTTCGCCTAACATCTGATCTAGAGAAAAAGAAACTGGCGAGAAGGTGATTCTTCTTGGCGCATAGTTCTGCGAAGGTCTGTGCAATCGCCGATTTGCCTGCGCCTGCCGGACCATAGAGCCAAAGCGCGAAGTTATCCCATCCAAACTCCCCAATAAACCAATCCATGAGCTTCTGAAGGACGGCCGTACGAGTGTTTGGATGGCATTTGGGCGGGTCGAATCTCTCACCCGAGTTATGCAACGCGCCGAGAGATGCAGCCTCCATCAACCGATCTATCGCTGCAAACATGAAATAGAGGTGAGCATGAGTCTAGATGGAGAGACGTACATACCAGTCTTGCTCGCGTTATTAATATTTAGCGATGATGGACCATGCTGGTGCTGGTGCTGGTGCTGGTGCCCCGTAAATGTTCCTCCGTTTATAATGATATTTCTCGTATTTTCAAACATTGTACTAGCAATGGACACGAGCAATGAATAAGTAGAGACAATGTGGCTAGCTCGGTGGTTGATGCTGAACAGAATGAGGAATAATATCCGTTGATCAGTGCAATCAGAGTGATATCAAGAAGGGACAAGCCGTGAGATACCCAACAAGGTACACTGTCCTGTATCCATATGGCTGTGCTTCACAGCTGATCCGTTATTTTTGGGTAGGCTCGTGATGCAGAGCTCCCGCAGGTCTAATTTTTATGTCGAACCTGTTCCACTGCCCGTAAGTGGGTGACAGGCATTGTTGCATATTGCGCGCAATACAAGAGTTATGGACCCTGAAAGTATATCTAAGATATATAAATGAGACTAATAATAATAGTTCTGGGGACAGTGTATCGTGCTTAATACCACTGCAGGACTTCCGAGTCATATAGTTAAGCATAAGTGAACACAACGGTTTAGTACGAATAGAACTTGATATCGCTGATGTATATGATTTTTTGACGCTTACATTAGTAAAAACCAGAGGAAGGTATGTGGCATGGATAAGCTGTAGGTATAAGAGGGGAAGATGATCGAGGAAGATTGGACGCTGAGTGTTATTAACACCCGAGCACTTGATAGCTGTTTCCCAATCCCGCGACATCTAATGGGCCGGTGTGGCCTTCAATCTGGGACTTGTGCAGACGCTAAAGTAGTACAATACGCGCATATCGAGCTGATGTTTGAAAATCACTCTCACAGTTCAAAGGGACGTAATGAATTACAAGCCATAACCGTAAGACATAACATTACGCACAAAGCACAAGAAAGACCACCTTCAGCTTCTCTACATACCCAATCGCAAAATGCCTCCCAATCGCAATCGCAATTCCAACACCCATCCATCCATTCACCTACTTTTACACACGCAATGTCAGTTCAAACGCTTCCTTACACTACACCCCGGGCGCATAACTCTTTTTTTTACAGACAACGAACACACGAACGGAACTATACTATAAATTATACTGCAACCGCCCCTCCGCCACTTCACGCACGCCCATCCATCACCACGATCCCGGCCCGATTTAGTATGCGCCCAACGAGAAAGAAGGGGGAGGGAGATGAGGACAAGGAGGAGAGGGATGCGAAGTATAGACGTCGGGAAGGCGAAGGCGGTGTTGATCATTTTGTTTACAAGTAGATCACCAAACGCAGCCATCTCAGGCCCACCTGATTCGCGCATGCCGATCTCCCAGTCTACATCCAAAAAAAAAAGGATATCCAAACTAAGTCAGCAACCATATTCCTCTCTCTCTTTCCCTCTCTCTTCCCAAAAGGGAAAGGCGAAAACATAAAAAAAAACTCACAGCTATCAATAATAGTTACAACCATGAAGACCTCCGTGCCGCTTCCAATCGCACTAGAAAGATCCGCCGCCCCAGAGAGCAAGCCGAAGATGACCTCGCCGAATGCAGCCGCGGTCGGGATCACCTGCCTCAGCTCCTTGTACATCGAGCCTTCGCGGTGGCCGGCCATGATCTAGTTGGTGGGGAAGGGAGTTAGCGTGCAGGTCAAATAAAGGTTAAAGATAAATAGAGGGAAGATATGGAGAAGAAAACGAAACTAATGGAGGGGATGGATAGGTAGGTGGCGTAGTGTGGGGTTGGCGACGCGGAAATGGGGACCGCAGATCCAACGCAAATGAGCAAGAAGAAAAAGAATAACCCACCATCTGCTGACCCTTCAGCTGCGCCGACACGTCCCTCGGCCCACTCCCAGGGATCTCAATACACATCTTGCTAAACAGCGCGCACGCATTGAGCATAAACATGATGTAAGTCGCAGTGTGGATCGGATCGAGCACGGCTTCTTTGAGCGTGTACGGTGGGGGCGTACAGAATGTGATCCCACCTGTGACCCGCCGTTGCGGTGAATCTTCAAGGGGCTGTAGATCCGGGGGGAAGGGAGGGGAACGGGTAGAAAGAGAACGGTGATAACATGTCAGCCAAAATCCCAACATCGTTAGAAAAAAAAACATAAAACTAACCTCCCAAACACCTGAAGTTTCGTGGCAACTGAATCGTCAGCATCTGGGACTAAATGAACACATTTCCCGTCAACGTGCCCTGCCGATGTTCGTAGGAGAGGCGAAGAAGCCTGCGAGACGATCGACTCGCAGATGTTCGTCGCAATGTACAGGCTGTCTCCTGATCAGAGACCATATCCCTTCTGCATGAATTCGTCCAGGAGGATCACGATGAGAGCAGTGACAATGAGCTGGATGACGAGAAACAGGCAGATGCCCGCACCGAGGTCAGACGGCCAGCCGTAGAGGCCCGTCAGCATGTAGAGCATAGCTTGGCCAAGGGAGACGTTGAGAGCGAATACTGCGAAATTTTAGTCAGTATGTCAGCTTCTCTGCGCGCGCGTGTATATGTAGGAAAAAGGGGGAGTGTGGATGGGGGGGATTGGAATGTACACGACACAAGACAACACGACGACACTCACATTTGTGAGCACCACTGAATGTTCGATTCACCCTAAAACCTAAATCCACATCGATGAGTTTCGCACCCGCCAAAAGTTGCATGACCAATCCAGGAGAGATAATGGGTGCGATACTGGGTTCCATGAGCATTTCACAGTTAGAGGTAATAATGACACGCATCCATTAGAGAGGATTAGAATAGCCGGAAGACAAGACACCGTACAGAGGAACTTGCGAGCACACCATGAAGATAGCACCTTGTGGTACGACGGTCAGTGCATGTTGTGTGGAGTTTAACGAAAGGTAACGTACTTTGTGATTGGGTTAGGAAACTTCTGGTAGTATGGGTAGGAAAGGCCGAACGAAGTTGAAGAACCGAACGCTCAAGTCAAAGCCCTCGCATATCCCTATGCCTGGCGCAGTTAAGCCCTCCTCCTCCTCTCCGTCACGTCCTTGTCATCATCGTCGTCGTCAAATGCCCACATTTACTCGCACACACGGTTCCGCCAGCGTACCGCACCCTCGGACCTTAAAGTGCTCGCGTACCTCTACCGCATGGTCAAGTATGGCGTCGAGAAGTGGTGTACAGCCGGAATGCGAACGACGCTGCCTCTGCGACGTCCAGGGCTTCTTGAGGGTGCAGAACGTGCCGAATGTGGAGCTCACTGTGCAATTCTTTGAGGGGTCGGGTGGTGGGAGTGGCCGAGGACGTGTGCATGGGCTGAGGATGGTGAGGCATTGGCTGGTAACTGCGTTTGCTGTTCAGGCTTGGGGTTTGGCAAAATGGAAATCAAGGGTGGAGATGATGGGGAATGGTCGACAGGGAGGTTGACCTTTGATGCATGACGTTGTGAACAGACGTTGATCAGTCGTGAAAAGAGTGAAAAACGGGGAGGAAAGTCCGAGTCAGTGGACGAACAAACGAGAGTTTCTTCAATTTCTATTGTTGTCCCTGGGGTGATATGTGCGGCAAAGCAGAGAAGCTCACTGTTATCGATTGTATATCAATCTTTCACCTGCCCATGGTTGTCTGTGGGCTGTACTTGTCTGAGCAAGGAGCAGGCCCTGTTGGATCAGTCACAAACAACCGTATGTGAGCACACTAAAAATAAATTTCTATTCATTTGTTCAAGCTCCGACGGTGCCGACATTGGCAATATCGAATCGCCTCTCTGTTCGATCGGTGCACCTGCGTTCCGATTAAAGCTAAAGGCCTTGCACAACCCACCTAACTTGAGCTAAAATATGAAGAGATGGCAGTGCATAAATAACATGCGTTTAGATACAGCTTAATTTCGGAACTTGATGTCTCGAATCATTGGACAATAGTATACCTGTACTTGCATGGCGGTGCTGGCTAAATTAAGACACCAATATAACGGTGTTTTATCAGTGTTGCCCTTTCCCAGATCTCCCACCGTTACTGGCTGCTCGTCGTCGGAAATTCCGCTCCCCACAATGACCATGTTCAATCGACCGACCGACTTCTCTATCAACAACAGCATATTCCACAATCACCAACTTCAGAGTTCCAAAGGTACAATGTTGAATCCTACAGAACTGTATGTACGTCATGCTGACGCAGGAATCGACAATAGGCGGATTTGAGCGCCTGCAGGAACACGTCGCCCATGGAGCATTTCACGACTCAGGCGAGCGCTTCGATCCTCCAAAATGTCATCCCAACACACGAGTCGCGATTGTAAAGAGGATCACAGACTGGATCAATGGACTAAACGAAGATACCCGAGAGGCTCTCATTATGTGGCTCTATGGCGCTGCTGGTGCTGGAAAATCCGCCATCGCACAGACCATTGCCGAGATTCTGGATGACCAGCACTATGTCCTCGCCAGTTTCTTCTTCTGGAGAAATGACCCACAACGAGGAGCGGCCAAGCTGCTTGTCACCACACTAGCATATCAGCTGGCCGTCAAGCTTCCCCCCTGTGTTCCGTGAACGACTGGACCTGGCGTTCGAGAACGACCGCCTGATCACCACACGATCTCTTGAGGCACAATTCAAGGTCCTCATCCGAGAGCCTCTCGTTGAACTTCTTCATTCCGGATTTTCAACCAACAACCACATCGTCATCATTATCGATGGACTTGACGAATGCGACGATCCAAAAGTTCAAGCCAGAATTGTCGATCTGTCCTTCAGGCTTCTGCATAATCGGGACTTACCCCTGAAGATCCTCATAGCCAGTCGCCCAGAGATTGATATCTCCTCATCTTTTGATAGAAAATCATTCTCTACGCTAGCAAGGATCGCATTGGACGATGAATATCAATCTGAAGAGGATATTCGACGTTTCCTCACAGATACATTTAGCGAGATCAAAACTCAGCATTGTCTACGCTCTTACATCCCGATTGGCTGGCCCGCTGAAGATTCACTCGATACACTCGTGCAAAAGTCCTCCGGACAGTTTATCTACGCATCAACTGTGGTCAAGTATGTTGCATCCCCGCGTCATCGACCAACGCATCGCCTTGAAGTTGTTCTTGGTATACACCTGCCAAAGGCAGACGATACTCCGTTCGCAGAGCTTGATGCGCTGTACCGGCACATCCTGATGGGTGTTGAAGATATGGATCTAATATTGAAGATCATTGGCTTTGTCGTTCTTCACCCCCATATCATGTCAATTCAGTGACATTTATAGAAGACTTCCTTTCGCTTGCTCCTGGAGACGTTCAACTTCTAATGCAGAACCTCAGCTCCCTTATCTCAGTCAAAATTTATCCTGATTCTCATGATCGTGCAAAGTTGTTAACCATTCACATATTACATGCATCATTGAAAGATTATCTACTCGATCAGTCACGATCCAAAGATTTTTTCCTCGACTGCCTCCAAATGCACACGCATTATGCCGAGTTATGCCTTGCTCATATCACGGAGCTTCCTTCATTGGAATCCAAATTGCTGAGCTATCCACTCATGGGTATGTCCCACTATGTTTTAATATGTTTAAACTTTTACGTTCTAATGGCAAAAAAATAGACCCACTGAATGGACTTAGGGCTGTCTTCATATATTTCTTTCACCACTGCCCTCTTGCTAAACCAAATCCCCAACTCCTTCAACATGCTCTCCGTCTAACTCTCAGTCGCTACCATACTATCCTTGGAATAAAAGGTCATTATGATGCAGTGCTGTCTGCAAATTATTTCGACTTCCTCGACTCTCTCGGTGCCGTATGTGTCTTCTTGTATGAAAAAATGAAGTCTGACCACCTCGCCAGAATTGGGCTGATTTGAGGATTTCTCAGTTTTACACTGATGAGATAGTCGCACTTGAACAACTCATCAAAGCTCAGCTTGGTCCACGTCCTCAACATTCTCATATCTGTTTCATTCTGGTCTCAATTTTGGATGAAAATACATCGCCTTTTGGGATATCGAGCTCATGTCTATGCAACAAAATTTGGGAAAACCAAGCAGTATAGCACTGTTAGGAGGAGGTCTTAATTACCTGACGTCCAGACATCCTGTTCTTCATAAATACCTTCATAACACTCTACAAGACTGGATTATCTCAAGCCAGCAACCAGCTGATATCCATAATGTTTACACTAATGCAGCATTTTTGCTTTGCACTATATATCAACATGCAAATCCCGATATGCTGTCGACATAACCAGGTTCGGCCGATCTTGTCATTATCATCGGACTCGGACAAATAGTCCTGCACAATCACGTTGGTACCGACGGTCCATCGACACTGCAAAAAAGCATGTTACACTGACAATCGCTTTTACAAGTTTGTCAGAGAAGCTGGGAAGGGTACCTTTGTGGATGCGGAACTTCGTCCCATGCGATGGTGGCAGCTCAATATAGGCGAGGCTTATCGTGCCTATTCTTGGGCTATTCAAATGCTTCCGCTATTGCTAGACAAATCAGGTTACTCAGAAGAGTTGATTGCCTATGCACACCAAGCCAGCATCATGCGCACTAATGACTACCTCAATTTCACATTTTCAGAATGGGATAAAACACGGAGATCTGCCAAGGCTGCGGTCAAAGCATATATTAGGAGAGCAGAGGATGGACAGATTTGATCATATAACAGAACAAGACGTACTCATATGTATAGCAGAGTCGCACAGTATGTACTGGTTCACTATCTCAAAATGTTAGGTTCCCCACAGATTCTACACTACTCGCAATTCTTATAGCAGGGTTTGAGCAACATTTATAATATCAACTGGACAGGTGGAGGTCTTATGAATGAACCTGTTCCCGATTGTCACCAACGTCTGGATAGCTGTTTGCCTACAGAGCGTTTTAGCGATAAAAACATAGTCATATATAGAATTATCGATGGATAGTGGATTTTAATGGGCGACATATATTATGATCGGATAGACACAAGGTAGAAAATAAGTATACAAAATGCTTAAGACGAATGGAATTGTCTTGAGTTTCTGATACCATAAATTTTACTGAGGTCGGGAGTTCTCCCAGGGGTTGCCACCATAAGAGCGGAATGCAATTGACTTTGGCGCGAATAGAGACGAAGGTGTGACTAGCGGCTGTGGATATGCATGTTGCGTTGGACATCGCCGACGATTCTCGAGATGTATTTATCTGCTTCTCGATTTCGTTTTCAACTGCGGCCCATCGGTGATGATCCATGAATGGCTTCTGTTGCTCGCCCCTCGGCATGCTGGAAAGACGCAGAATGATCATTTGTCAGTTGGTCATCCCGATTGAAGCTTGTAAGATGTACGTGATTTTCATTTCCAACGGTCGTCTCCCCTTCCTTCTCTGGAAACTATTCTTTATGCGATGCGTTATCATTACAAGATTACGACTATCAAAGCCTACTGAGCTGCGGTACCCGCCAAAGGACGCGAAATCTCGGGCACGAGCACAACCTCCGGGAGAGTGAACAACACCCCACCTCTGTGGTCAGCTCTAAAGACTGAGAAATTGCCTCGCTCCAGCACCTCGTCGCCCAGCTGCACGAGCAGTTACAATCCTCCTCCTTACAGACCCCACAACAGAAACAATAACAATAATACATCTGGCAGGATATCGAGTATGCGGAGAAGCAGGCTGTCGCGCGGCGCGAAGAAGAGCTGCCAGTGTCTTCTTGTGTTCTTGCCCAGGGGGCGGCATTGTTGTTATTTTCACTTTTTCCACCTTCAGTCGTCATGCTCAAATTCTCTTATTCAGGTCGGGAGGAAAGGAACTCCCTCGAAGAAGTCAAAAACCACCTCGAGAGCGACGGCAGGGGTCACACTATCGCAGCCTCGATGCTACAAACAAGATCCCCAACCCACACCCCGTCCGAATCCCTCACAGCAGGGAATACTTGCCCACGCCTCCAAAAACAATCACACCAAAACCAACTCAAGCAATAGCGGCGCTACCACCAACACGAATAACAGCCACACTATAACCATGGATCCCGCCCTCGAGACACTGCCTCCCGCCCTTTCGCCACGTACTCCTCCGAATTCATGTCCGCGTCTGCGATGAAGTGCGTCGTGCTCACCTACACCGGCAGAACGCTCGCTGCACGATCCCTCAAACGAAGCATGATCATACGGCTCCCATACATAATCCGGGTCCGGGTTGTCTTCATCCTCTTCCCCTCAGAGGACCTATTTCATATCCTCGACTTCGACTTGACCCCCAGATCAACATATGAGTCCTCTTTCAGCTTACTTACAAGAAACATTACACGACATCCTCACGGTATTGGCAGAACTTATGCGCACTGTTGAGACGTTCGAGTACGACATAATCCCGCGCAGTACTCAGGACTAGTGTTTAGCTTGTTCTTGAGACGTCCAGAATGTGGACGGTGCCTCCAATCTTCTTGTGCCGGAGCTCTGCAAAATGGGATTAGAAAGACGTAGGAAGAAAGTGATCCATGCCCGTTCAGCCTGCTGGACATGGTTTTTGGGTTGTAAATTAGTCGAATTAAGCCACTGCAAATGTGTGTATCGAGGAGGGGGAGTTAGGAAGAGGAGGTGGGTAGCAGTGGTAGATCATCCGACAGCTGGGGGATGTTCTGAGTTGTGGAGGTTTCGTATACTATGGCCTTGGAGTGTTAATCGATATATTATCGCAATTTAAAAATGATTGCACCGGTGGAAATGAGACTGGTCGAGTGAGACGTACGGTCTTCTACTCGACATTCTAAGAATACCGATTCTCTGGATCACAGGTCCCATATTTCGTTTCTGTCAACTGGTCCGGACAATGGGACATGTTTGTTTCTTGATGTTTATTATTGGAAGGGTGTGCAGAAGTTGACAATCGCGGGAAGGAGAAGTTTAGATTTATTTCAGGGCTTTAATCACGTTTCGACCTGCCCTAAACAATATCAAATGATGCGCGTGCCGTTCAAATGAATCATGCTAACATCTGACATGCAACACCATCCTTTGGGTTGGAATAGCATGCTTATCTGTACGTGGTATTCATTGTGCATATCTTTCTTTTCTGTTCCAGTTTACTTTCTTATATCGCTCAACAGGACGGGTTAACGTCACACCAAGCAAGGCAGTGCCGTGACGAGGCCGTCCTTTCGGAATCCTTTCATGCTCATTCTCCTCGACTGACTCTGTGTATAAAGGCGATTGGGGGCGTTTGAGGAGTTTGATATACGACCACCCGAAACTCTTTGGCTCAGCGACAAAACGGACAGCACCATCACCGTCCACATCCTACCTCATCCACCCTACCCCACCGATCCATCTATCCATACCTTCCCTACCGACCCCCATAACACAACACACACAGCACCATGCCCTCACCTGCGTCCTTCACACATCAGTGACCCCATCAAACGCAATCCACCTCTCCGCCCTCGAATGCCCTGTTCTCGGTGCTCCACCTCTACCATTCGCCCTTGCGAGCCTGCACAAGCTCTAACGGGACGGACGTTTATCAATGGCGAGCCAGTGGGCCGCAAGGGAGACAAGTCGGACCCTTTTGAGCTCAAGAGCGATGATATCGCCGACGTTCTTCCTTCCCCCTTCCCCTCCCTCCCTTCCCCTCCCTCCCTTCCCCTCCCTCCCTTCCCCTCCCCCTTCCTTTCTCCCTTTCTCCCGTTTTCTCTATCACCCTGCTCACCGCAACCGCCCTCCCTCCCTAACAGGAATCCAGCAGCGACATTGTGGGCGAAGACAACAACACGATCATCCTCCATAAAATTGCCGCGCGCTGTCATGTGCGTGTTCACCGAGCAGGACGCCCAAGTCGCTGCCAGGGGCGGAGCAATACTAGCAGCAGATGCACGGTGGCTCTTGTACAGGCGGAGGGCTGCATGTGCAGCAGCATCCGTGTATTGCGGGGCTGGGAGGCATTGGAGGGATGGGGATGAGAGGGCAGCCAGTGTGTGATTGGAGGTTTGGGAGGCGATGAACGACGGCGGAGGCGCAGGGGTCAATGGTACCGAACAACCCCAAGCGCAGGTCCAAGCTCAGGCCCTGTTCCAGTAATGCCGCCCGTAACTTGCTCAAGACCTTGGCAGCATGGGCGGCATCGTCCTTCGGCCCCTTGGCAAGACGGGCTTGACGTTTGATGCGATTCTGAGCAGGCTGAAGGTCGAGGTGCAGAAGAGCCGGGAGATGGAGGCAGAGTTGAGAGGTCTGATGGAGCGATGGGCGAGGTGGGTGATGTTCTTGTGGGGGGTAAGTTTTTTTTTCTTTTTGTGCGGTTTTTGTTGCTTGATTTGGGTTTGGGCGAAATGTGCTTAGAGAATGAAGCCCAATGAGAACTCCTCAAAGCACATTTCTTTCTCTTTCTCATTTCTTGTCCTCTCATTTCTATTTCCATGAGCATATACTGACGACGTTCGTTTTATTCTACTTCTAGCCTGCGAATCTTCCCGGCCGTTCCCGACGTATCTGCCCCCTATACGTGCTCCGCCTCCGGATATAACGCAACTGCCGCCGCCGCCTTCTCAGCCTGCTGCTGCGCTTCACCGCTGCCGGAAGTTCGGGCGCGGGATCGCCTACAGTGCCAGTCGTTGTTCCGGCCTCGGTGTTGACGTAGGTGGCGGTGAACGAGAAGGCGAAGGACGGTGCGACAGAAGGGCAGGATCATGCACATCGCTACCGCCTGCAGTAACCACTTCAGAGTGCGAACAAGCGACATCCGCTACCTCCTCCTCTGCACCAGCTACCGCCAGCTCCGCCTCCACCCAACTTACCACCACCGCAGCGCAAGACAACTACAACACTGCCCGTGCCCCTGCGCTCCCAGCGGGTATCATCCAGGACCTGCAGTCGCAGCTGCGCGAGACACGGGTGCGGCTCGTGGGCCATTTGTGCGCCAGCTAGAGGGTGATGCTCGAGCAGG
>JAJIRX010000300.1:0-27943 GCA_023853785.1 Psilocybe azurescens | reverse complement strand
ATTTTTTTCACTTTTTTTCTTTTGTTCTCTCATTTTTTTACATTTATATGTTTGTTTGTTCATTTTAACCCAAGTCTATAACCTCCTGCCCATCTTTTTAGTATGTTATGTTTTTATTTTTATTTTATTTTGTTACAATGGACTTTGCAAATAGATAATAATATAGTATATAGTTATTAATATATTATATTGCACTCATATGAATTTACACTAAGATTGAAAGATTGAAATATTCTAGTTGGAGCCCAGCTGGATTCTAATTGAACTCCAGTTGGACTCAAGCGGACTTGTTTAAAGTCACCTGGAGTCCAACTGGACTCTATCAGCTCTTCCACCATAGGTCCCAATCATGGTATTTATTATTATTATTGCCATTATTATCATGTATTTAGTTCTTTAAATAATATAGATGCATGGACAAAATTTAATAGGTCTGAATCCACAACTAATATATTAAATTTTTTGTAGTCTGTTTATAAGACAAAAGAATTTTGTCCTGATTACATATGTATTGACAAGGATGTCAAGTGTTGCAAACAGCTGTTACCAATGCAAGTTGGGATGCTATGTGGAAAAAAACATCAAGATTTATTGTGGAGACTTACCATTATATTAATCACCAAGCCAATGATTATCTTTGTTGAAAGTACTGCAATCCTTCTCCAGGTGACGGTTCAGCTCTAAATCTTGTAATTATTGTATATGATAATAATGGCAATGCATATGCCCAGAAAACCTTTAATACACAAGTGTGTGAACAATTAAATGCATGGCTGGGTGGTTTTGAATCTATACTTAAATGTATGACACCTGGCAATTTCAACTGGTTTCTATGCACAATACTATTTTACCACACAAAAATATGTCATTGCAAAAAGAAAAGAAAGGCAGAGTCTTCAGATAGTGATGATGAAATGAAGAATTAGGATTGGATGAAGAGACTAGTGATTTTAGTGAAGCAGGGACCAGTGATTCTGACTCAGACTACATTGAATACAAGTGTGTAAAACAAGTTAATTCACATAGTAGATTATATAAGCAATGTACAGTAGGTGTATGATACAAGGTAGATTACATAAGCAGTGTATAGTATAGGTGTATGATAGTAGTGATAACTGTGTAAATCTTTTTTTATCCAGCCCAAAGGTGTGGGAAATTGTTTTACTCAGCTTCAAGCCATGGGAATTCCACTTTATTAATGTATTGGCTATAAATAATTCTATTCCCCTTCATTCCCCTTCATTCCCTCTCCATTTTCTTCATTCCCTCTTCAATCCCCTCTATTCTCTCTCCATTCCCTCCATTCCCTCCATTCCTTTCACTCCTTTCTCAATCTCTCCAGTTCTAGAGAATATGTGGGGAGTGAGAAGTACTTGAAAAGTATTCAAACATACTTAGCAGTGGATATTCCTTAACAGCAATGTCTGAGAATGATGTATTGCAAAGTTCATCTCGAGATTGACTAGATAAGATAGATTAAAAGCCAAAAATAGAACATGAGTATATCTGAGGCATTTTGCATGTTTTGTTAACACATCCTGCAACTATTTTTCCTTTAAGGCCACTTTTAGTCATTGCAAAAATGGCAGACTCAGTGGCAACTGTAGGATCGCCTGCATCTATGTTCGCACATAATCATTGAGGCAACAAAAATAAATGGGCTTTTCAATAGTCTTGAAGCTCCCTGGTGGGACAATCGTACGACAAGCAGAGGCCTGTCATTAAGATTGTAAGTAATTAGAATTGAAGAAACCAAAACATTCACAACATACCGGCTCCACGGTTGAAGTCATCCGTGCTTCCACTCCAAAACAATCTGGGAAGTCTCAAGGATTCACCTATTGTAAAGCAAAATTCCGAAAGGATCTCTCAGGAAGGTGCAAGTCTGAGGGCTTGTGAATTGGAGAATAATGGTCGATTTGAGAAGAGAAAGACATGATAACATAGGAGATGGCTAATGATTGGAGTGCAGCACTCTGTGGCTTTTATACATATTAATATACAGATTTTTTCCCATATAATGCTGCTGCTCAACTTAAATCATTCCTCTACCATCAAGTCACAAGAATATATCAAGTCTACATGTACCACTCAGATAAAATGAGAACATCATCATTTTGTGAGCCAATGTGGAGTACTACAAGACAAAGAAAGATAATGGTTGTAATATAGCCGCTGCATTATGCGGCTACCAATTTACGCCTGTACCTGATATTATTTCCTTGGTACGAGGAGGACAATGTAAGAATTAAGCGCACGGTATCTACTGAAACACGAGGCTACTTGGCACTGAACAGGATTGATTTGAGCAATATAATTCCCATGGATTATGTTCCTATTTGATGAAAATTTAATATTAATCTCTCGAACACAAGATATTGCAGTGTAGTTCAATAGAACATGGGTGGCAATGTGCGACTGAATTCACTGTTAATTCAGAAGATTGATTGATAATGATTTACTGCAGTTTGGTCTGGAATTGAGGCGCGTCTACAGGACGGTCCTGGAGTAGGATTGGGGAGTGTCGTAGACGATAACGATGGGTATGAAGTTGTCTGCCAGTGAACGTGCTGCATACTTACACTTGCTGAATGAAAAAATATATATATAATCCTCGCATCGCACCTAAAACTATCCATTTCGGACCCAGCCGGCTCTTCGCTAACTTGCCATTAAACGTGGCCAGAGTTTTATGTCACCCACAATGAGACCATCGCCGACACAATTCCGCCAATTGATTACATCATTATACTTCAATGAACCCAATGGTTTTTATCAACGTGTCGGAGGAGCCTAGTGCTTTTAACATTGCGTGGTAGATGCCGTGAGTCATGCGTGACCCACCGAGTGTTGACAGGACCCATGGCCCAGCTTCCGACGCCGGTGCTGACAATAGGGATAAAGCCCTCCGCCTCAGACCCAGTCCTACTCCCTCGTGATTTCCATCTTATTCCCGTCCTATTCCCACTCCCACTCCCATTCCCGTGCCCCTGGGCCACCCACATACCCACAACCACCGACACACCGACACACCGACACGGACCCATACTCTGTGCGTGCGTGCCGCCTGTTCACACCTCCACCTCCAACTTCGCTTCACACCTGCATCATCCTCGCCGTCAGCGCTATCGTTCCTTAACCCCTTCGTGCTCCTGCTCGGTGTGTTCGAGCGCCAGTCTGGAATAGCCGCCGCTGCCGTTGTTGCCAAACCCACCCTTGGACTTGGACTTGCATCCAGGTTCGGGTTCAATAATATAGACATGGACGTGAACGTCATCGTATCCCCATGCCTATGCCTATCTTCATCTATAGAGCAGGAGTCGTCGTCCTCTTGGTCGTCCTCTTGATCAGCGGTCTTTGTGGTAGTTGTTGTTGTTGTAGGCGGAGGCGGATGAGTGATAATAAGAATGAGAATGCGGGTGCCAGTTAGTGTCAGGGTATGTGTGATATCTAGAAATGGGATTATGAGAATGAGAATGTGAATGTGATTGCGAAGTCGTAGATGTAGACGTAGATGTCGATGCAGTTGTAGTTGTAGAACAGATCGGAAAAGAGTCTATGATGGATGTATGCAGCGCCTCGCTGCTGCTGCTGCTGTCGTTATTACTGTCGTTATTGCCGTTGTAAGAAGGGTGAGGTGGATTAAAAGAAGATCGCGACGGCTCATCGTTGCAGTCGGCGTAGGCGCCCCCGCCTTCTTAGCAACACCCGTAACCTCTCCTGCGCCGATCGCGACGCTCTCGCCCCTCGCCCCCTCGTGTCCGTGTCCGTGTCCATGTCCGTGCTGGCGCCGCGACGTACTTCTGCTCCCCAGCGCCGCTGCCGACGGTGACATCACAGAGCGCCGGGGCAGCCGATGAGGACGACGACACTGACGGCGACGAAGCGGCAAACGCAACCATATGCGCGTATGATGATGGTGTCAATGTTATAGCTGGGGATTTGCATTCCCTCAGAAATGGCGCTGGATGGAGATGGCGAGGGGCGGCCGAAGGAGAGAGGAGGGAGAGGGAGAGCGCGTCTTCGTCTTCGTCTTCCTCGTCGGAGTTTGCGTTTTGCGTCGTCAGAGGGGCTGCGCCTACGTCCGAGTCAGGGGCTGCGTCTGTATTGAGGGCCCTACCAGAGCGTAGGTGAAAGCCAGAGGCGGGTGAAGCAGGGGTAGGAGCAGGGAGTTGCAGTTACGCTGGAAGGAAAGGAGAACGTCAAAGTGGACGTCAAAGTCAAACTCAAGTGGAAGTGGAAGTGGAGATGGAGCCCAAACCTGGACTCGAGGTGGAAGAAGGCGGAGATGGCGCGTCAGCGATGCGTAAACGCAGCTCTTCGCTCTTCGTTGTTGTCGTTGTCGTGGGTTTCTGGCGTTTCACCGTGCGGCCTTGTCGAGCTGGCTGCCGCTGCTGTCCCTGTCTCTTCCGTTGTCTGGGTTTATGCCCGTGCTCGCCGAACAGCATGTTCCCGTTCCCATTCGTGTTGGTGGTAGTGGTATGCGACTGCAGCGTCAGTTTCGCCTGCCATGACGTGGGTTCGAGTTCGAGTGTAGGCTGCGCCCCCAGCTCGAATACATGGATATGTGTATGCTCCGATGGCGATGGCGGGCGGTAGGTCGACGCCGGTGTCAGGCCAGGCGGTGACGGGAGCGAGAACGAAGTAGAGGTATGAGCGGGAGTGTGACCCTGTATGCTCCATGGACGCCAAGTCAATATCGAGGGCGGGAAAGTTGACTTCCGTGATATCATTATCGTCATCATCTCCGTAGTCCTCGTCCTCCTGCCCGTCCTCATCCTCCCTGCCCGTCCTCATCCCTCCTGCCCGTCCTCATCCTCCTGCCCGTCCTCATCCCTCCTGCCCGTCCTCGTCTTCCTGCCCGTCCTCGTCTCAGTCCCCGTCCTCGTAGTCTTCGGCCCTCGCCCTTGTGTTCGTCGTCCCCGTCCTCATCCGGGTCTTCACACTCATCCCCATCAACGCCCCAAGCCGCGCATCGCATCATCCGAGATCCGCAATACACTCGGGCGTTAAAGGTAAAGGTAAATGGTGCGGAGGCTTGATGCCCGCGAGAACGCACCCCGCTTCCGACCCGTCTCCGCCTGCTAGACCCAGACCGTGACTCTGACTCTGACCCGGTCGCAAAGGGCCTGGGACGGCTGGGACTGGGGCTGCGAAGAGACCTTTGATGGTGGAGAGCGCGCGGGTGACGCCTCGATGCGATATGGAGGATCCGGGGTGGCAGGGGTGGAGGGAGGGTCGTGGATAAGGGATGGGAGGAGGGGAGGGGGAGAACATGGAGGGCGGGAATGGCAGGCACGAAGAAGAGGAGGAAGAGGAGACGCGGATGGCGCCGTCTCACGGAGAAGGAGGCGAGGTCGGCGTAGGTGAGGACTACGAATTTGTTGCTGTTGCTGTTGATAGTGGTATGGGCGGTGCCATTGACATTCCCATTAGCGTTACTGGAGGGAGAGGCGAGACGGGCAGCAGCAGACCGTGGCTTGAGTGGACGAAGAATGTTTATAAGCACGCAGGGGCGCTGAGTAGGGGACGGGCACGGTACCTGGAGCTTGCGCAGCGCGGTTTACGTCCAGCGCAGACCGTTGAGATCAGCGAACTCGGCTTTCACGGTGGCAAACGGCTGCATCAGCAGCTGTCTTTGCTCCTGCAAAATACATAGAATTTTTAATGGCGTGATACTGGGGAAGAGAGTGAGACAAACCTCGGTCATAAGAGGGGCCTCAGCTTCCTCGGGAGCCTGCTCCATCTCAGTCGCGATGAGCCGCTACTTGTGCTGCTCCGCCCGAGACGCATGCATTTATTCGTAGCAGTCATGTTCGTTCGTTAGAAGTTGTTGTAAGAATCAAGCGAAGCGGGATAGGAGAGAGCAGTGCGGAATAGAATACGAGGTTTAACCTTGTTGCAAGTAAGTAAAAGTAAAAAAGCACAAGAGACCGCGTTGGGAATCAAGTTTCTACGAAAGTCGCTACGCGTGACGTGACCATGGATGGTGGTGATGTCATGTCCCTCTTCACGCGTCCGATCGTTTCTTACAAACAACACTCTCACAAAGTGTCTCCTCCCACAACAAATTCAATGCTCGAACCAAACTCCAAGAAAAAGCTGCTCGATTGCAAAAAACCCTCCCGGTATTCTCCTTGAACGCGCTGTAGACTGACTGACTCTCTTCTTTCTTCTTTTCCGCCCCCATCATCAAAGAGCTCATCACGGACGCCAACTTTGAATGCAACGAAGAGGGCATCGTTCTGTAAGCCATGGGTAACTCACTCGTTGTGCTCGTGCCAGTCAATTTCTGCGCTGCCGGGCTTCACGCGCTATCGCTGCGACAGGCCCCTGCCGCTAGGGCGTCAACCCTCACCCTCGCTGACCAAGGTGCTCAGGTGCGCTGAAGGACGGCGATATTTGCAGGTTAAAGATGGCGGACGAGGCGGGCGTGCTGAATCTGGTGTATGAAGCCAAGAGTACTTTTTTTTGCTTTTTCGCGTTCATGTGGCATGGGCACGACGCGTCCTCTCTTTTCTTTCTTGCTCCTTCTCCTTTCTCCTTTAGCTGGTGGGCGCGACGTGTGCTTTATTTTCTTTTTCTTACTCTCCCTTCTTCCTTCCCCCTTCCCTCCTCACCCATCCATCTAACCCCTCCCCCCCTCCCAGACTCGGACCGCATCGCCGAATACGACATGAAGCTTATGGACATCGACGCCGACACCCTCACCATCCCTGAGACCGAATACGACACCGACGACACCCTTCCCTCGGCGAGAGCGTGCGCATCGAGGTGTCCAAGGAGGGCGTGCTGTTCGCGAGCGACAGCGAGGCTGCAAACGGGAGCGTGCTGCTGCGGCAGAGAGAGGCTGATAGCAAGAAGTGGAAGAAAAGGTGTGTTGCGTTGCGTGTTCTTGCGGTATTACCGCGTATTAACACCCTCCTATTTCCTTCTCACAGGCAAACGGCTCTAAACCCTCCAAAAAGCTAAAACCTCACCCAAAAATCTTCCAAGGGCAAGTCGAAAGCCAAGTCCTCAGCTGAAGACGACGACGACGACAGCGTCCCCGCAGGCATCGTCATCGAGATGAACTAGCACGTCTCGCTCACCTTCTCCAAGAGCGCGAGTTTGAGCGGTAAGGTGCAGTTGTTAATGAGCAATGACGCATGATGTGCCGTTGTTGGTGGGTTTCATTTTCTTTCTTTCTTTCTTTTCTTCTTGGAACAACGCCGTTCTGGCCTGGTCTTTTTTTTATTTTGATTTTTGATTTTCTGTCCAGGAATGCTCTCGTTGGCTCGCGCTTTCTTTTTCTCGTTCGTTCGTTCGTCCATCCTTCTTTTTTCTTTCTGTTTTTTCTTTCTTTTCTTGCAACAACACCATTCTGGTCTGGTCTTTCTTTCGGATTTTCTGTCTTTGAATGCTCTCGTTGGCTCGCCCTTTCTTTTGCTCGTTCGGTCATTCGTCCTCTCGTTCTTCTTTCTATCATTTATTTTCCCTTTGATCTCCCCCCCCTTCGCATAAGCTGCACTTACTTACTCACCTCTCTCTAGATTGCATACGACTTCACCCAGGGATACATCCGGTACTACCTCGCGCTTCAAGATCGGCGACGACTAGAGGTAGAGGCTGGACGCACTAATCCCCATCGCCGATGGCTCCCCGCTGCCGGCCAACTGGTGTTAAAGGAGCAGGACGCGACGAGAGTCACAAAGATAGGTAGAGGCTGAAATGTTGCCGGAGATGATGATATAGAGAAACGTGATGCTGCCGGTGAAGAGCAAAAGGGAGGCCATGTATCGTGAATACGACGCCGTCCACGGGCGACGAGGGAGAAAAAGGCGACGTGTACATGTAGATTGCGAAGCTCTTTCAACATGAGCTGAGTACCGTTGCGCTGACGAACCCTAAGCATGCCTAGAATACGACCAGGTTGTTGGAGAGATCTTGCGAGGCTTTAGAAGGGTTGTTGAGGGACCATGCTCCCTCTTTTATGCTGCGGTGAAGTCCTCAGAATTTAATGACATGCCTGTCGATACCTGTACTCCAAAGTAAGCACCTCGTAAAACACGCACTCGCCAAAAAAACAGCTCAGAAAGACGGTGGAAGGAAAACGTAGTACTATGCAGCAGGAGCGGATGGATGGGTGTGTTAAATTTGATAGACCTGGGGAGGAGTGGAAACGAGGAGGATGGCTATTACAGCGGGCGTCTGGCCTTGGGATTAATGCTGGACCAAATGAGATGGGAGGGAATGTGGCGGGGCTTTGCCTAAGGAGTATGGGTTGTTTCGACAGAAGACATTTTCTAAGTGTAAGCCATCTGGTGTGCCTATCCCTGCTCGAGATAATTATTAGAACGCCAACCGGCACTCACCACTGGCTTACATACTGCTTGCCACATCACCAAGTTCAACAACGAAGTTTATTAATGGCTATCCACGTCCCTTCTCTTTAATGCGAACGGGTATTTATTGGGTGATATACATACACAAAAACGAAGTGCGAGAAAGAAAAGGTCATATTGGGTACTCGAAAAAGCGCAGACGCATTGTCATGGCCATGTTCAACCTAACATGATAAGTCTATGAAAGTCAAACATTGGTTTCAAACGCAGACTTACCCAGTCACGTAAGTATACCGAGAATCAACTCCAGATTAACAGTTGGATCGTGACGCTTCCCCCAAAGGGAATTGGCTCTAACCAATATACAATTTTGTTTTGTCCATGCGAGCGCTTCTCCGCATCGTAGGCAAAAATACCCACCGCTTGCCACTAGTAACACAACCTCGAAAGGTTTTCAGTCTAAAGGGGAATAATTTCAAGATCACATTCATATTAGATAGGAATCAACATACTGCAGGTCCTGTGCCTTAATGATAGCGCCATCGCCGCTTGAGGAAGTGACATTGTGGGGTTGAAAAGGTCTTCGGGCTTCGCCTTCGTAGATGTTGCACTTGAGCCGATTTGTAAACTCCAGGATCGCTGAAAGCGAAAGCTTTCGATTTAATAATTCGATCTATCGTGAGATGAAGTTAGACCCAGCGCCAGGCAACTGTGACACATAATGACCTCGCACAGCCTTGTCACCGTAGATGAGCATATAATCCACCACTCCGCCAAACGAATTTTCCGTGCTTCCAAGTAGCACGTCCTCAACACGAAATTCTGGAGCGATGACAACACCAGATGAGTCTGTCTCTAGATTTGATGCGACGTGGATCAAGAGGGTGTTGATGAGGATACAACAGCCAGCCTCTGACTGTGGCAAAAATTAGTAGTTCACAATGAACGCAGAAACAGTCCCAAACCTCAAGTGAGATGTACTTTTAGGACGCCGTGAATAATCACATGTGACTCGTTTCAGCGGATATCGGTCACGGGTGTGACAGCTAGCGGCAGTTCGGCATTCCGATCCCTCACCCATCCATCTAACCTCCCCCCCCCCCCCCCCCCCCCGAGAGACTCGGACCGCATCGCCGAATACGACATGAAGCTCATGGACATCGACACCGATACCCTTACCATCCTCGAGACCGAATACGACGCCCCGCGTCACCCTCCCCGTCCTCCGAGTTCACGCTGATCGTGGCGCGACCTCTCCCAGCTCAACGAGAGCGTGCGCATCGAGATGTCCAAGGAGGGCGTGCAGTTCGTGAGCGACAGCGAAGCGGCGAATGGGAGCGTGCTACTAAGGCAGAGCGATGGGCACTTGTTTCAGGATCTACTTTACTCATGTACGCATAGAGTGGATATTCCAGCGCTCACGTCAGGCAAGGTGCTGATGGGACTGTCCACCTTTCTATTGGAGCGAAATGACAGAAGGACTCAAAGTGCGTGAATAAGGAGAAGCTGATATTTTTCAATGGTGTGTAGACGAGAATTATAGCTACAGTGAAGAATGAAGAGTGACCCTCGAGACGGAAACGGAAACTCAATAATTCAACAAGAGAGTGTGAAATGACTATTCTGAGTCGCTGTACTAATAATTACTGGCTGGCCCTGGATTCTGAATTCGCAATTTGATTAAAGTAGTGTAGATTATTATTAACAAGCCTTGAAAACGAAGAGACGTGATAACACAATCTTTAACGCTTCAAAAGACCCACCAAAGCCCGTGCGGGCGCGTAGAAGGGATAACAGACTGTAACCAAGTGTCCTGATAAGGTAGCATAGACTATAGACGAGCTGCGGCGTCGACACATGATACTTTCTCACTTATCGCCCTCACTTATCGCCCTCACGTTTCCTCTCGCCGCTGCCATAGAATAGTGAATATGTGAAGGTTACTGTGTGCATGATGCATGATGTATAAGAGAACTAGGAGGAGCACGTATGGATTTTTCCCAATAGTTACTATGTGCAGAACGAGGAGAAGCACGCACATATTTTTACCATGCTGTCGCGGATGCCCAGGCCCCCCCCTCCCATTGCTCCAGCTGTATACTCTACGTCACGGTGCCATTCGGATGAAGAAGCCGTTGCAATCATCAACGCCATTGCGGACGTGACATGAGCGTTGTCCGCAAGTTCTCGGTCTAGACTTCCTTTTAGGTAAAACTGGTTTGCTGCCATTGTTGCCGAGCACCTTCTGAACTCGAAGGCAGTTATCATTACTGGGCACCAGGGACAGTCTGGAGGATCTTGAGCAGCAGTGTTTGGGGATCACAAATGTGGCCACCAAAAGAAATCCATTGATAATATTTATATATAATATAAGCCTGGACACTTAGGCTGTGTATAGACAATGTCCAAAAATACGATCAAGACATAAATTATCAAATATTGCATCCTGTTTCTCCACTACGACCCGAAGACAAACTATCTGTTTTTGGCACACCCGCCACCTCTAGAGCTGATAGGGACTGACTGGCAACAGAATTAGACGGCACTGATTGTTTGCTCACAGGTTCCTGACAACTCCAATGTGGTGTAATATGAATGTCACCTGGGTCATTTGAAACGCGACCGAGAAACCAGCAAACCAGCACAAGTAGATTGGATGTGATTATACCTACGGCTTGCTTAATTAAATGAATCAGTGTTTTAGTTTGTGGCTGTAGATATGAGAAGAGTAGCTCACTTCGGCTTACATGCCATTAGCCATACCACAAGAGCGCCCGGGTCCAACAACATATCCACCATATGAGATGGTACAGAGTACAATAGACCCAATCAGGGTTATTGAGCTAGCAGAGAATACCACCCGTACCCGAAGACGCTCGTTCGCAGGAAGATTGATGTCCCATAGTTGATGCAGGGGTATGGCGATCAGTGAGATATCACCAATCACATCCACTGTCCCATGTAATCCTAATTAGAACTAGTTGATCGCACAAACTGCCAAGTCGCAATGACTCACAAACTGTATTCCCAATTGTCACTCGAGAGGCTGGCCCACAGATGAGAATTTGGGAATTGGTAAACTGCCACTTGGTGTGGACAGCGCATGTCACTATCATCCCGACTAGGAGTGCTACCCAAAAACAAAAAATGCGATGGTCATGCCAATAGCCAGTGGTCGTGACCTTGACCAAACGGGTGTGATCCGGACAACTGCAAGGGCTAGGCTGATTCGAGACCACCTATAAATGTTTCGTCAGACAATGGGAACAGTGATTAATGATCCATTACATCACATACCAATTAACTGTGGCAAAGAAAGAGGAACCAAAGTAGCTGAATAATGCTCTGTCTTCTCTGGATACTAGGAATTCATACATAAGAATGCTATGATCCATGTTCCATCTCAGCTAGGTGAACACTTACTTGTTATGTTCCGCAGACGCAACCACAACATGGCGATATTTAGGCAATCGGTAATGGCTGGAATAATGGTGGTATAGTCATCCCACCACAGGCGCCGAGTTCTACGTCGGTTCTCAAGGCGTAGACATGTTGAGGAGATGGCGATACCATGGAGGATTGATATGCACACTAACAACGTGTCAGTGTTCGAAATATGGCAGTTGGAGACGGTAGACCTTTCCAGGGTAGGTAATGTTGTGACGGAATCATAGATTAATACAATATTGCAGGATGAGTATTGTCTAAATGACAATTCTAGTGACGCTGCACAGACAGGAGGAGTCGATAGAATGGAAGATGCACGGATAGTGGTTCGCCTCGAGAGGGAAAAGAGGGAACCGGGAAACTTGGTGTACTCGACAGAATGTTGGGCTTGTGTTTAAAAGTCAAAATTATATTCTAGCGGCTAGGTAGTAAGTAACCACCATCGCCACCTTTCAATCAATGCAAATTGATTTTGTTCCGAGTTTTCGATTCAATTTACAATTGCCGTCGTTCTCACAGGCACCAAAAGTGACATAAAACTTCATTCAGTTCTACGCAGCCGTTCCTTACTCGAATCCCTCGATTCTGTTATTTTTCCCACTGTTACAGTAACCACGGGCGTAGATTTAGGGTTTCAAGAGCAAATCATGAAATGGATACTCAATGATTCCAAAGAGACATAATTATTCTAAATAACGTATTGGGTAGCTGTAGTGCATTGTAGATCAGTACATGCAAGATTCCAACAGAATAATTACAATCAATTCGACTCGGTGTATTGCAGTTATTGCAGTTATTCTGATAAGACCATCGTTAGGAGAACGTCGTACAAAGTACAGATACATGTTAGAATCAGATGCACCATGAACCATGCATATCGGCGTAATCATTGAGCCGGAGCTAGCCTTAAATTTGATGTCATTCCTGTTCCTCCGGTCCTTGCAAACTGCAACGGCGAACTCACACTCGCCTTCCCGTTCCTTACGCTATCTTTATCCCAACCAGGATACTTAGGCGTCCTCACCGAGCCCACTGCTAAATCCTTTCTCCTCTCCTCCATATTCGGCTCTTCAGGTTCTTAATAGGCCAAACTCGGGCAAAGAGAAATGTCCATCCCGGTCTGTGCACGTCAGTGCACCCTTTGCACTGACACAGATTTCTGAGAATACGTTTTATTTGTGGTATATGGGAAGATTCTTGACTGAGTATCATATAATAAGGTAATAAGCATGTATAGATGTATTTCTGTGGCAACTACGTAGTATGGCGATTTCGATGGCTGTGTTGTGATCAAAAAATCGTGAGAATGGTCAAAAATTGTCGAATCAGTGACTTGTTGCTTCTTCATAGGCGGAGGCTTGGATATCTAAGAGATATTAAAAAAAGGAATGTGCTTTATCAGTACTTTAATCTTTTAAAAATAAGTACACTGTCTCTGACAGAAGTACTACAGTACATATAAGTTCTGATCGGCCGCGTTTGGTGGCTGTGCTGAAAAGCGACATCCCCGTGGACGGGCGTCAAACTCACGCACAAACTAGAGAAGTGCTACGTACACCATAGTACGGCTATTAATCAAGTCTAAAAGTCATATCTAGCTCGATAAAATTGTCAGGAAATGACATAATATATCCATATCATAATTGAGAGAGCTGAACTATAATTGATAATTGTACATAATATACCACCCACCATTGCCTCGGCTCAGCACAGTCCTCACCTTCGATACATTGTGAGCGCGACAGCGGTACCGCCCGATTCCCTGAAGGCGATGGCGAGCGAGGCAGAGCAGCACGATCAGCCCCGCGGTCGTCCCTGCGATCACGGCGGTCCGTGAGAAGCTGCCCAAGTTGTTTGGTGTAGCATCGACAAGAGAGGTGGGTAGTTGTGATGTGAACTATGATATAAATAAGAAAAGGAAGAAGGGTGTTAATGGTATTCAATCGATGCATGGTTTGTGGCTAGAAGCAGAAGAAAAGAGTACGTACAGTGGTAACATGACCGTTGATCGATGTAATGATGGTCGGGATGTTTTCTAGAGGCATTGCACCAGGGAAGGACAGTGAGAGGGTAGTGCTTTTAGAGAACGAGGGTGTGCTTGATGGAGATGTATATGATGATGTAGAGTCAAAGTGTGGGAGATAGGTAGGCGGTTCTGAGATGCTCGTGAGACGGTGGCAGGGGTGTAAGGCCTGGAATCTGTCGGCGATGGTGGTAGACTGGTTCTGTTTACCGGTTTTCAAGAGCAGATTCAAGGAGACATAGTGTGGAGTGAGGTACTCGATGGTGTGCTCGTGCTGGTAACAGTACCGGAAGACTGAGCCACGACAGTGTCAGACACTACAACAAGAAAAGAATAGCTCTTTGCTCACAGAACTCAACGACGGTCACGGAGGAAGATTGGGGAGATTCACAGAGGATGGAGGCACAGATGAAGTGGTCTGGCGCGAATGAGTTACATCATGAAAGAGCTTGCAATGATATCGATGAGGAGTAAAGGCAAGATTGTTCGGTGTTGAAGCTCAAGGGACCAGGAACACGGTGTACGCCTGCCACAATACCCATTGGTGTCGAACCAAACTCAATGCTTTGGTTCGGAGAAAGCTGTTTGGCCGCTGGCGGCGACATTCCGACCAAACCACTGTCTCTTATGTTTAACTTCCATCCGAGTTATGGAAAGAGCAGGATAGAGCTCGCGCTTGCTGCCCACACTGTCTGTCACCAAAAGCGAGGACGGCGAATATTCAATGGGAATATGGACGCCGAAGAAGACATCCTCTCACCGATCACCAGTTATTGGACATAAGTGGTGTGGAAGGCCAGGATGCACAATGGGCAGCCATAGGCTCTGGGTGCTACCTGATATAGTTGATGTGAATCTAAAGTACCTTCAGACTCTGGAGGAAAGATATGCTCGAGATATTGCAGGGCTAGCTCGTCATTGCCAATGAGGATTGGGTGACAGAAAGAAAAGTGAATGCCATTGCTTGGGGTTTGGGGTGAGGGGTGAGGGGGGCGCAATTTAATGCAAAAGGCTGTGTGTTACACTATGAGTGTGGGGCGACAGGCTAAATGACTTTGGAGGGTTATCCAAAGTAGCCATTTCGTCTTTATAGACTCATCAGTAGCTATCGTGACGTAAGGAATATTACTATATGCTCCTAAAATAAGCGCGTGTTTACTAAGCTAAGCGCCTATTCTTAGCGAATCGACTATCGATTTCTAATCGTTTTGTATTACCTTTGTAATCTTTCTCGTACTAAAACGGGAACGTCAGAGGTCTTACTGACTAATTACAATAGAGCTGATTAAGCTCGTTTCCAATAATATCGTGGATGATTAGTTATCGAGTCACTTTGATTATGAATCGTGAGCTAGAGTTGCTCCGATCTAGCATTCTGACTAAAATGTTAGTCATATTCGAGTAATAGCTTACCAACCAGGTCGAGAATAGACCATAGACTTCTGCAATAATAGCAGTCTATTCATATCGCTAACGCTATCCAGTAATCCGAAGAGAACCGGGCCCGGGCCGACCTACTTTGTACAAGGCCAAGTCTCTGGGTTCGAACCTACTAATCCGGGCGATGCGCCGCTTAGCGTAGCTTACTAACCTAGGTGTTGGGCTTTGCTTACTAAACCAGCGGTGCTTCGTTCGGTAAGATCCGAGATACTCGATCGAGACGTTTCGACAATTCGACCGTCGATGCGAATAGCAATATCCTTCCCTAATGAGGTGACTGTTAGTGTTACCTGTTTGGGTAAGTTCGGTTTGGGTTTGGGTTGGGTTTGGGTTTGGCTATTACGAATCAAAGTGTGCTTGTGAGTTGATGTGAGTCACTCTGTAGCATTTAATAATTACATACGGTTTGGGGTTTGGGTAGCGTATCGCGACAAAGTCGCTAGTAATTATTTCATCGATTATTCGCTTTTGAGCTTCTGCCGAATTCTGGATGTTCCCGGTCTGGAGACCGTGATCGTCGATGTAGTATTATCTCGTTGTCGCTGTCGTCAGCGGCAATTTTCTGTTCAATAGCTTTTACTGAATCAGAGTGATGATCTTCATCAACGTCTTGAATCAAAGGAACGACACCACCTTGTTCGGCGATGTTTTCATCCAGTTTACGAAAAACTGTTTTCTTCCATACATTTGCAAGGTCGAAGAGATTTGTGTTACGTTTCCGGGACACAATCCAACGACTTCCGAGTAGTCCTATCTTCCGAAGGTCTGGTACGTGTACATCTTCTCCGTCAACCGGGATCACTCGCGAACAGGTCCGGCTTAACATCATCGAGTCCGTGCACCTCATCATCACTAGGTTTGATAAAGGGTCTGGATGCGGAGATACTAAAATCTCCTTTCTCAGCGGGTATACCACTCTGACCAGTACTCGGTAACAGCTTTACCAAGTTCGGCAGCTGAGAACCAATTCCATACTTTGTCGTATCTGGTTTTAAGTACAAGAACACTTTCGTTGTGCTCTGCGGTTCGCGATACGAACCGCTTTTCCCAACGTTCTTGTATGTTTTTCTTACACCAGGACATGACTAGTTTTTCGGGATAGCCGCGCGTGATATAGAGAGCGTTAAGGTCTCTAATTGCCTCTATGTAGATATCCTTTGAACTACATAACACGGCTAACCGGGATAGCTCCCCGATGTAAACGCCTCTTTTGACGTCCATTGGGTGATGCGATATCCATGGAACTCGTTCTCGATTGTTTCCGGCCTTGACATACGGCTTCCAACAAAGTTTTCCAGACTTTGTAAAGAGGAAGCTGTCGAGAAATTGACATCCAGTGTCGGAAACAGCCCATTCAATCACACATCCATCAAAACGAATTGAATTCTCAAGTAAATTGAGAGCGTCGTTAGCTGATTCTGCATAAACGATGCCTAGACAATCGTCGATGTATCTTCCATAGAAGACCTTTTTGGGGTTTGGGGTAGCGTATCGCGACAAAGTCGCTAGTAATTATTTCATCGATTATTCGCTTTTGAGCTTTGGGGTTTGGGGGTGAGGGGGGGCGCAATTTAATGCAAAGGCTGTGTGTTACACTATGAGTGTGGGGCGTACAGGCTAAATGACTTTGGAGGGTTATCCAAAGTAGCCATTTCGTCTTCAGGGTACCCATTGTCAAACATCGGTTGAAAATGACCAAATTTCAAAATTCAAAAAAACTATCAGGTATGCTCTGGGCCTTCCTTAGGATCATCCTCCTTCAAAAATTTTGATTTTACAACAAATATTGACTGAGCTACAGGCTGTTTTATGAGATATTGATATTATACCTGCTATAAATCAACCTTGTTGAAAAAAATACTTTTTATTGCCTAGTTATGTTCTTTGCAGTATACATACACTGCCCTGCCAATTTTTATGATTTTAGGAAGCCACTCTGTAAAGATAGCTGTATATATATAGAAAAAACATATTCAATGTAATTTTGGGCTATACATCTGAAATTACCAAATGAATTGGAATCTTTATATACTGTTTCTTTCTCTATAAACATTAAAAAACATCATAACTACTACAATGATCCTGCAGAAGTTCACAAACAAGCAAAGGAGCCAGATATTCTAGATTTTTGATGGTGATCACATGAGGACCTTGTTGTAGTCCAAGGTCAGCACGTGATCTTCACAATAAGCAGTCAAACTTGTTTGATTAGGGTGTATACTAGCAAGTTCCCTGCACATCATAGATGTATTGATTAGATTAGACAGGAGACAGATATTATTGATTTTTGATGGTGATCACATGGGGACCTCACAATAATCCAAGGTCAGCACGTGATCTTCATAATAAGCAGTCAAACTTGTGTGATTGGGGCAAGTCCTCTGCACATCACAAATGTATTGATTAGATTAGACAGGAGCCGGATATTTTTATTTTTGATGATAATCACATGAGGACCTCATAATTATCCAAGGTCAGCATGATCTTCACAATAAGCAGTCAAACTTGTTTGATTGGGGCAAGTTCTCTGCACATCACAGATGTATTGATTAGATTAGACAGGAGCCGGATATTTTTATTTTTGATGATAATCACATGAGGACCTCACAATAATCCAAGGTCAGCACGTGATCTTCATAATAAGCGGTCAAACTTGTTTGAATGGGGCAAGTCCTCTGCACATCCCAGATGTATTGATTAGATTAGACAGGAGCCGGATATTTTGATTTTTGATGATAATCACGTGAGGACCTCACAACAATTCAAGGTCAGCACGTGATCTTCATAATAAGCGGTCAAACTTGTTTGATTGGGGTCTACAATGGCAAGTTCTCTCTGCATGTCACTGATGTATTGATTAGATTAGACAAAGTTTGAATCACAAACATAGAGCCCTTGTTTTGCAGTAGTATATAGTTTGGCCCACTTCTAAGAAGATCCCTTATTCTCTTTCTCACTTCTCACCATGGAACCGCACGGGTTACCTATAAATTTACACACTCCTGCCAAGTTTGAGCCAAAAACAACGCAAACTGATGCCGTGACATCATGATTTCCTGGCAACGGTCACCTAATTTGGCAACTTTCCTAAGAGTACATTTTGTAGGAAATCATACTAAGGTTCCCAAGCACATCAAGCTGGTGTATTTTAGACAACTTCATTCCCGCATCAGTGACCACCAAATATCAAGGGCAATTGCTTGCAGTGAGGGTTATCACCAATATCAAGGGGATCGCTTTTTGTGGGCAAGTGTACATGGGGCACTAATAATATCAAGGGTGATCACTCGCAATGAGGGTGATCTCCAAATATCAAGTGGATTGCTTTTGGGGTAAGTGCACACGGGGCACTTATCAGATTGCTTTGTTATTCTTTTAAAACTCAAACTCAAAATATAAAAAACTATGAGCGATCGCCGCTATTACGAGTATAACATATTCTTAGTTCCTCTAAGCGACTGGGCACACAAGTTCACAGTCCTTAATTACAATGGGCAATGTATTGCACAGACGGATTTCTTTGACAGTCGTCCCTAGTTACTATGAGCAACCGCTAGCCATATAGGGTTCTAACTCGCACTGAACAATCCCCAGGGAAGTCCACGGATGACTTATAAAAAGGCTGCTTATCAAGTCTAATAGTCCTGACATTGAATATAACAATCACAATCACTCACTAAACCAGGTACCGCCTAATATCTTATGGTGAACTGTAGTGTTCGATTTTTATCACACAAATTACTAGTTCTCGAAGTATAACATGTATGTTCTTATTCAAAGTAGATTCTGATATCAAATTTGGGGCGTAGATTACTTGGTTCCTATTCTAGGATACAGGACTGTTTATATAGACTAAATAGATGCCTTGGTTTGCGATGATTGAAGTAGATGCACAGAAACGGAAGGAAATGGGTTGCGTGCTGCCTAGCCTTTGCTGCACCCATTATAATAGTGGAAAGTACTAGTTTTCCTAGGCTACAGCGCTTATTTGAAGATAATATCATTGTCCAATGTGGCAGTGCCTTCTTGGGTAGCGATCACTCGACTCATTTTATCAGACAGATCTCGGAGAAGGCATGTAGGGACTAGATTTCTTAAGAGTATATTTCGTAGGAAACCATACCAAAGTTCCCGAGCACAGTTGCTATCGGTTTAGGACCTCCTGGAACAGCAGGTGCCCTTATCATGAGGCAAGTTACCTCTAGTATCAAGTGGAGATCGCTAACTGGGCAATCCCTCACTCACGTCGGCTGCATTTCAAATCACAAGTGTTATGGTCGGATCTAGTAGTCCACCATATGTTGAGTTGTAGACAAGATTTCAATTGCCAATGCATTTGGTCCGTGGGGTGATCTCCCGTGTGGCACAGTGATGTTTAACTACCGAACAGGTGATCGCCTAATTTAGTGGACAGCTTTTGTGATTTATGGGCACAGGGATCGCCTTTGATAATTAATAAGGTTTCCGCCACTGGGCGATCACTTGTGAGGGACAGATGTGACATCTGTTACAAACTTAACAACCATGTAATGTGGGGACGTATGAATTGAATAAAATTACACTGATAGTAGTAGTTCACCTCATCAATCTACTTAAAGTTGTATTTTCCTGAAACTTTAGATATATATCTTATACGCCAAGTTTTTGCATATGGTTCAGAATAATAGATAGTAGGAATATTTGGCTTTCTGACCATATTGATTTATTCTAGATTTTTGATGGTGATCACGTGAGGACCTTGTAATAGTCCAAGGTCAGCACGTGATCTTCACAATAAGCGGTCAAACCTGTTTGATTAGGGTGTATAATAGCAAGTTCCCTGCACATCATAGATGTATTGATTACAGTGACTTGCATATTTTTGCAGTCCAAAATTTTCCTCAAGCCATTTGATGTGACCAACTTCTCACTTCAAACCTTATTTTTCCCAGTTTTGTGGTGTTGGGATAGATCTTGCACATGCAGGCATTGGTAACAATGGCATATGTAGGTATTTATTGAATGGAAAGACTTTTGTACTCCAATGGCCCCTTCTATTTCTCAAGATATGCATTGTGGTATTCTTATGTGATATAATGAACAACAGAGAACTACCCCAGAGATAGCTATCCTTGCAGGATGCAGTAAACAAACTGTATATTATATTTTGTCCTACAAGTGCGACTACATAACAGTGGACTTTTACAAGAGCTGTGCTCCATGCCCCAGGGTTGTATTTAAAATGGAGTTACCGTGAGAGAGTTAAATGATGGTTACATCAAGGTGTACGCTGAAATTTCAGACTGCAAAAAATACAGTATATGGACGTTCTCTGGAACAGCATTTTGTCCTGAATTTTTACCTAATAATCTCTAAATATTTTTACATTGGGTCATGGAGGGACTTTGTATACACCTACTGATAACCTTTTTAGGACAAAAGTGGGAGTTTCGGTGCAATGTACAACAATTACTGGGGATGTCAAAATGTCACACTGACGGTCCTTGGGATAGTGTGACCCAAGCCTTACCAACCGTGTTTCCGTGCATCAAAAATGTAATGCTCATGTGAACCAGTGCATATTGCATCAGATTGTCATGCCGACACTAAAGTCAATTCATTATGAGGTCAAAATGACCGGATTCTTACTATTAAAGGTGTATTGGAAAGAGGAAAATGAGAGCTTTCTGAACGTATAAAAATATTGCTCCAAAACCAAACCAAAATGGCACAAAGTCATGAAAGCAAAATTTTGCAGTCAAATATACCCACATTCTTTATCATATTTTGATCTAGAACCAGGGAAGTTATCCAATCACTATAAAATTTGGCCTGAGCTTGTATCTATACTACGTAAATAAGTTAACCAAAGCATTAAGTGTTTTGAATCAAATTTGGGGTCGGAATTTCAATTTGACCCAAGGAATGTCATTGTCCCAAGGAGTGTCAGTATACTGTATGCAAGTCACTGTAGATTAGACAGGAGCCAGATTTTCTCGATTTTTGATGGTAATCACATGAGGATCGCACAACAATCCAAGGTCAGCACGTGATCTTCATAATAAGCGGTCAAACTTGTTTGATTGGAGCAAGTTTTCTGCACATCATAGATGTATTGATTAGATCAGACAGGACCCAGATATTCTCGATTTTTGATGGTGATCACGTGAGGACCTTGCAACAATCCAAGGTCAGCACGTGATCTTCATAATAAGCAGTCAAACTTGTTTGATTGGGGTCTACAATGGCAAGTTCTCTGCATGTCACAGATGTATTGATTAGATTAGACAAAGTTTGAATCACAAACATAGAGCCCTTGTTTTTGTAGTAGTATATAGTTTGGCACACCGCCGGTAAGAAGATCCCTTATTCTCTTTCTCACTTCTCACTAGGGAACTGCATGGGTTACCTGTAAATTTTCACAGAGTTTTATGTAATTAGTATATAGCAAAAATTTTACCTTATTTTTAGAACTTTTTTGTGCAAATCAGTGTAGAATCGAGAGAGCTATACTCCTGCTAAGTTTGAGCCGAAAGTGACGCAAACTGATGCCGTGACATTACGATTTCTCAGCAGTCATCTAATTTGGTGAATTTCCAAATTTGGCATACCCGCCATCAGTGTTGGAGCTCGTTGCATGACTACCACTGGATCTAAGTTCCACAAAATTGCAGAGGGTATAACTTGGTTAGTTCTCAACCGGTTTGCATGAAATAAATTGTAAAAAATGGATACAATTTGTGGCTATCTGACTATAATTAACTATCCATCATTTATCCGCGGGTGACCCGTGGAGTTCCCTTTATAACTTTATTTTTCAACAAGATATAAGGCAACAAATATGCTGGATATTCAGAGTGGATTCTGATATAAAATCAGGGGTGTATAGTCATTGGTTCCTATTCTAAGGTACAAGGCTGTTTTTATAGACTAAATAGATACCTTGGCTTGTGATAATAGAAAAGACTATCAGAAAAGGAATGAAATGCGCTGTGTACTGTCTAGCCTTTGCTGTACCAATTATAATAGTGGAAAGTACTAGTTGCCTGGGCTACAACACTTATTTGAAGATAATATCATTGTCCATGCAGCAGTACCTTCTTGAGTAGCAATGACCCAACTGACTGGTATGGAATTGATGTGTATGATTCCACTTCAAGGTCTCCCCATGAACCGCCTTCAGTATCTGATTATCCGCCATATTATGCACTACCACCTGGTCAAGCACAACAATCAGTTTTTCATGAGCAGCTCAACCTACTTTGCCACCTCCAATCCTCCAAATGCCGAAATGTCTCTGCATAGTTGGATTTGAAGAGGCATAGCATTGAGATGCTACATAATAATTTAGCATTCTGGAGCTGTATTCTCTTAGAATTAGGTTAGTGAGATGGAGAAACTGAGATCGTATATGTGCATTCAGAAAGAGAATAATGAGGAGAATGGTTCAGTACAAGCATGAAAGGGCTGAAGTATGTCCAAGACAAATTATAATGATCCACTGTAAGCTCAGAATATCAGACATTAGTATGGTCAAGGAAATGAGTGACACACTCTGGCATTCATCGTACTGAATCCAAACAAAGGGGGTAGGTGCAATAGTAATGGGTAGAAATGTGAGGGAAAAGAATGAGATTACCTATGAGACACCATGGGGTTTGAGAAGAATAGGAAGGAGTAAGGTTTCAAGAAGCAGTATTTTTCTATGAATTTTATAAGCATGTATATATTGTAAGAGTGCAGGGTGCAGTGTCAGTGTCAGGGTGCAGAGGGTGGGGATGATGTCAGTGTCCAGAAATATTGTAGGAGTGCCAAGTGTGGTAATGGTGTTGGAGTGCAGAGTGCAGTGATGGTGTCGGAATGCAGAGGGCGGTAGTGGTGTCGGTGTCCATAAATATTGTAGGAGTGCAGAGTGCGGTGATGGTGTTGGAGTGCAGGGGCAGAGATGGTGTTGGAGTGCAGAGGCGCTGATGATGTAAGTGTTCAGAAATATTGTTGGAGTGCGGTGATAATGTCAGTGTGCATGCAGTTCTTGCTCCCACCTCCTCTCTGCTTTCTGGTCTTACTTTGATTTTTATAACCACCTTCCATTTCCATCTTCTCTCCCACCTGTCCTCCAATATCACTTTTCTTGTCTTCCTCAGGGAATATCTCCCTAGACTCCAGACACAATATGTATTTCCAGGCTACTCAATCACACAATAACTATTTATTAGCCTCTCAACAATTACATGAATACTTTTAATATAACTGACCATAGGTGTTCTCTATCCCCTTTCTAAAATACTAAAAAGTGGACTGAAAAGCAGACTAAAAAGTGGCCTGAAAAGCGGTGTCGAAAGTGGTCCAAACTGGTCCAAAAGGGGTCCAAAGGGGTCCAAAAGCGGACTGAGAGCCGTCTCAAAAGCGGACTAAAGCGGTCTCAAAAGCTGTCCAAACTAATCTAAAAAGTGGCCTGAAAAGCGGACTAAAATGTTTGAAAACAGGACTCATATTTCCCCTTCCACAATTTCTTTCCATTGGTAAAGTAGTTTTTATTTATTAGCTTCTCAACAATCACATCAATATATATTTCAATAGAACTGACCGTGGCTGTCCTCCATCCCCTTGCTGAAAGATTAAAATGTGGACTAAAAAGCGGAAAAAGCGAACTGAGTGCAGGCTGAGTGCAGACTGAGTGTGGTGAGCGCAAGTCGGAAAAGCGGAGTTCAAAAAAATCCAAAAGGCAGAAAAAAGCGGACTGAGGAAAGTTGGAAATGTCAACAAATGCGGTGTGAAAAGTGGAGTGCTTTCAGAGGAAGATGAGGACTAGGAGAGTGAAAGTAGTAGCAGTAGTGATAGTAACTAATTAAAAGTTGAACTTGCTTCATACACTTTGTACTGTGTGTCAGTAGAAATATTCCACAGAGGTGTGCACTTCTATCAGTGATAATGTTATCTGAATATACCGGTGTTGTCCACATCCGCATTCTGCTCCCACCTCCTTGCACTCTGACCTCCACCTTGCACTCTGACCTCTGCCTCCCACTTCTATCACCACATCCTGCTCTGACCTATGTTTGCATTCCGAGTCCGCTTCTGCCTTCTGCCTCTGCCTCTGCCTTCCACCTACCAATGCTACCATCCTTGTATTCCTTGGGAGCATCTCCCCATACTAAAACACACATGGAATATGTATTCCTAGGTACTAATTCACAAAATGATCATTTATTAGCCTCTCAACAATCACATGAATATTTTCAACATCACTGACCATTGTTGTCCTCCTCCCCCTGCCTGAAAATATTCAGCACACATGGGAGTCTTCCAAAACATTGTAATGGGCTCCCAAGATGTCCCTGACTACGAGGAACTAGTTTTGGAATCCCCCGGTTGATGATGAATATCTTTTGAGCACAACAGTATCCAGCCTTCCCCTCCATCCAAAGATATTCAGTTTGGGTTCACCATCTACAAAACATATTTTCCATAATCGAGGGGAGTGAATATGAGTATGTGGATACCGCATTCTAAGTTGGTGAGCCAGATTTGAATATCTTGTATGTACTTCTCCTCCTTCCCCCTCCCCCCTTCATATCTTGAGAATGGGACCACCGATTTCACTAATTTTTGGCATGGGACATCCTTATTATATCCTTGAAACATTGGTATACTCAAATCTGCAAATTTTTATCCAAGCTAAAGAACCTACTACTTTACAGGTACTACTAATACCTACTCTCACTCAGAACCTGTTTAAATAAACAGAGTTTGTCACTCTGTTCACCTGCACTGAAGTACTGACTGTCCTATATTAGACTTGTCTGGTTCATTGGTTCTATTAGCTTTCACTATTGCTGCTTTTACAGGACTCAGTGTATATTATTACAGGGCTACAGCATACAAATGGACAGGGTGGTACTAAGCAGAATTTTGCAGTCCATGTTAAGGTCACATGAGTGAGCATGTCAAAGAGAATACGCTGACTCATCATGTAAAGGAGAATACACGCTGACTCATCATGTAAGGAGAATACATGCTGACTCATCATGTAAAGGAGAATACACGCTGACTCATCATGTAAAGGAGAATACATGCTGACTCATCATGTAAAGGAGAATACACGCTGACTCATCATGTAAAGGAGAATGCTGACTCATCATGTAAAGGAGAATACATGCTGACTCATCATGTCAAGGAGAATACACGCTGACTCATCATGTCAAGGAGAATACATGCTGACTCATCAATATGCATCACATGTGTAATATCTCAACTGTTTGAATCAATGGGCTATCCGATGTCCAAGGGTTGTTGGACCTGGCTGATATCAGTGTCTGATCCAAGGTCACACTTGAGGTGGTCAAATCAGACAAACTAATTGTAGATTTTATTAAATATAAAGTTCTTAAATTAATAGTGCTTGTACTTTGTTGTTCAAGAGCCAGAGTCATCACTATGGAGTTTGTGCAATTGACTAGTTCTCATTAAGATTACATGTGGCAGTGGATGTGATTGGCAATATTGCACTGATCACAATACCTGTACATCAGCCATGGGACATCAATCTTATTGCGAACAAGCGTCTTGGGTACAGCTGGTATTCTCTGCCAACTCAATAACCCTGATCGTGTCTATTGCTCTCTGTACCGTCTCATATGGTGGATATGTTGTTGGACCCGGCACTCTTGTGGTATGGATAATGACATGTCATGCTGAAGTGAGCTACTCTTCCCATATCCACAGCCACAAACTAGAATACTGATTCATTTAATTAAAGAAGCCGTAGGTATAATTACATCCAATCTACTTGTGCTGGTTTGCTTGATTCTCGCCGTGTTTCAAATGACCAAGGCGACATTAATGCCAGTGACATTCATATTACGCTGCATTGGAGTCATCAGGAACCTGTGAGTGAAAAATCTAAGCCATCCAATTCTCTTGTCTGCCTGTCCCTATCAGCACTAGAAGTTGCAGGTGTGCAAAGAACAGATAGTTTGTCTTCGGGTCATAGTGGAGAAACAGGATATGATGTTTGAGAACTTATGTATTGGCAGTATGGTGAAAATATGTACTTGCTTCTCCTCGTTCTGCACACAGTAACTATTTGGAAAAACACGCACATGCTCCTCCTAGTTCTCTTATACATTATGCATCATGCATGCGTAACTATTACATACTCACTATTCTATGGTGACGGCGGTGAGAGGAAATGTGGGAAATAAGTGAGAAAGTACTATGTATCGACTGCAGCTCGTCTATAGTCTATGCTACCTTATCAGGACCCTTGGTTACTGTCTATTGTTCCTTCTGTGCCGCACAGGCTTTGGTGGGTCTCTTGAAGCGTTAAAGATGGTATCATCACGTTTTCAAGACTCGTTAATAATAATCTACACTACTTTAATAAAGTCTCAGCAAATTCAAGAATCCGGGGACAGCCAGCAATTATTAGTATGCGACACAGAATAGTCATTTCACGCACTCTTTTCAAATTATTGAATTTCTGTTTCTGTCTCGAGGGTCACTCTTCATTGTTCACTGTAGCTATAATTCTGGGCTACAGTCCATTGACAAATATTAGCTTCTCCTTATTCACGGACTCTGAGTCGTTCTGTCATTTCACTCCGATAGAAAGGTGGAGAGTCCCATCAGCACCTTATATAATCAGTTCATTTGTGCATTTGTGCAGCGCTTAGCGCTTTCGCGGTGAATTGAAGCACAAAGAAAGTTGTTGAACACTGGCAGAAGCAAGCCTGCAAGACTCTGCGGCCGTGGGGGTTCAAGTTGTCAGCAGTAAACGGAATTGTGAGTGCTGCTAGCAGATTATTTTGCTGAATTGAAATTGAACTGACAATAGGAATGAACTCAGTGTGGGAGCAGGGAACGGGAATGGCAACAGGAAATGAAGGGAGAAAAAAAAGCGACTGAAGACAAAGGCAAAAAGCAAAAAAACAAAAAATAAGCTTGGATTACAATGTAAGGTATTCGTATGTGCTCTCCTCCCTTCTGAAAACCCAATCCATTAATCCACTAACACACTAACACACCAACCCAACCCCAACCCAACACCTAGCCTCTGCATGCTCCCAAGCAGCACATTGCTGTGCTTCACAAGCACCTTGTACTGCATGTTCTTGAGCAATGGGTTTGTGCTGTGCACAAGGCTGTGTGCCATGTTGATCTTGCATGAGAGCTGGGAGAGGGATATAAAATGGGAGAGGTTGCTGTGAGCCAAATCAAAGGAAATAAAACACAGACACGAGAGGAGGGGAGGGGAGGGGGCGGGGGAGAGAGAGAGCAGGAGTGCTAGCAAGGAAGAAATAAAGCAACACACATCCACAAACTCTGCGCTCACGCCGAACGCAGTGCTCAGACCTGATCTCATCATTGATCTAACCCATGATTACTCCTCTGCCCAGTCCGCACTCCTGGACTACTTTGCTGCAATCCTGGACTTCCAGAAGTGCAGATAAAAGCACTGACAGACAATATCGTCTGTGAAGAAAGAGAAGAAGAGAAGCGCATCTTCCTGAATGGGCCGTGCATACGCTCTTTTATTGTCATAATTCTAATTTTTGGTTTTCATATGCTAAGTTATTGTTATCATACATACAGACAACTTGAGTCCCGCCAGTACCCGCTCGCACTGGCGTTCATCAACACCCTGCTCACTGAGCTCAGGCGGCTCAACAACAAGATGATCCCCACGGAGGTACACTTCCTCAAGAGCTGCATGTATTGTGGGATGGGC
>JAJIRX010000299.1:0-33513 GCA_023853785.1 Psilocybe azurescens | reverse complement strand
TTGAATGTTCATCAGCAGATGTATATAAGAATGAATAGATCAAGCGTTCATCAAAGATGTATCATAAAAGATGAAAATGAAATAAATGATGAGTGAAAGTCCATCAAAGATATGATGGAGTTTAAGTAGATATGATAAACAGAGTTCATCAAAACATGATGATGTATCAATAATGTAAATGATGACAAAGAAAAGGAAAAGAAAAGAAAAGAAAGGAGAAAGAAAAAGAAAAAGACTTGTTGTAACACTAATAGCATGATCAATGGGACAGGCAATCACCTCGGGCACTCAGTTAGGGTTGCTTTGATAGCTGTGTAGGAAACTAAAGGTAGTCTTTGATTTGTAGCGCTGATTAATAGGCCACACTACACCTTAGTTAGTTTGTAAGGTCTACTATGCTCATTGGCCCACTATGAAATGAAGCCTCAAAGCCTAATAGTCTGGCATATCTCCTACCCTTCACTAGTATAATGTACTAGTTTATTACAGATAACAATCGCAAAAATAAGGGCCTCTGTGTCTCACTATGAATTGTAAGCTCAGAATGGTTTACGCCCGCATGCGTGTTTGTATAACATACAGCAATTACATAGCTGTTCTGTATATTTAACAAACAGACAAAGAATAGAAATTCTCTTTATTTGGGTGTATTGACACAGCTTAGAAACAGAAATACTGTTTGTTTAACTTACAGCCACCAAACAGAATATCTGTTTGTTATCTGTATTATTTTCAAACAGAAGTGCTGTATGTCGCTCTTACAGCAATTCTTACATAAGTTCTGTATTTGATTCACTGTAAGTTTTACCTACACTGGTCAGCACCAGCATTGTTCTCTTTGGGGGGCTGGGTTATTTACTGTGCCAGGGTGTGCGGGGCATGCTGGGGCATGCAAAACTGGTATGCAAAGGGACATGCAGGGGCTGGGGTGTGCATATCTGAGGATGAGCATGCAATGTTGGACAATATTACCGGGAGCGCATAATGATATACCAATAGTATCAAGTAATATATTCCTCTTTAAAATGCTCTGCACCCACTTTGAATATAAGGCCATAATAAACTGGCTAAGTAAGTATCCCCATAATAGTGTCCACAGCTCTGCTTAATATATCTTCTTCTTCAGGATTCACGCTCTGTGAGTCTGTTTAATTACATCACTAAATTTAAATTTTTAGTGCTGCAGACAATCTCACCTTGTTTTTATCCACACCATAGACATGCACTATGTGCTTTGTTAGAGAGCCTGTAATGAGATTTTAGAAATCAGACTAAGTTGACAACTATTAAATCCCAACCAAATATTAGATGTCTAACCTCGTCTGTGTCTATGCCCAATCAAGTCCTACATAGCAAAATACAAAAGATAATAGTGAGACTTTAATGTTGATCAAGCTGTGAAAATGAGGCTAACCAGTGCCTACTCCATAGATGTGAATGTTGTGCATTGTAAGAGTCTGTTGAACCCAGTTATGTATGTCAACCAGAATAAGCATGCCCACACACCCCATCTTGCATGCCCAGCACACTGATGATGCCAGATGACTGCTCTGCTGTGCACAAAACAAAACAAAACCTATAATAAACTGAAAGAACAGTGGAGGAACCTATAACTCAAAGGTGTGGAGTGCAGAGGGAAGTCATCTTGAGGTTCTGAGGGTGCGAGACTGGGTTCTGGGAGCTATACCAGATGGAACTGACTAGGTGCGGTGATGTATGACAAGGTGTGAAGCTCTGAAAATGAGATGTGATATTTGAGAACAAGGTGCAGAGCTATGAAAACAAGGTGCGACATTTGTGAATGAGGTGCAAAGCTCTAAAACAAGGTGCAAAGGTGCGAGAACGATATCTGAGATGAAATTTGACTTTCTGAGGCATAGAACAGGCTGGATAATCAATAATGATGAGGTGCAAAGAGGTTCAAAGAGTTTCAGTGAGTTTCTAAGAGGTGTGAAGCTGTCAGAATAATGTATACTGAAGGAAGGGATGATTGGAGGTTCAGAATGTTGAAATAGGTGTGAAAGCTTTGTAAACTGCTGAGAACAAATATAAAAGATAAGGGAATAAGCTGGAATAAGGTCCAATGAGGTGCAGAGTTGAGGAAACAGGTGCAAAGCTAAGGAAAAGGTGTGAAGCCTGCTGAAGCTGCTGGATATATTGTCAGAGGTGTGGAGTATTTTGAAGCTGTAAAAATGGCAAATTCCAGGACCAGAGAGCTGCAGTGCTCATCAATGCCCCACATGCCTACAGTTTTTTCCCTTTGCCCCTCTTTGGGGTACCCTGTAATGGTGTGACCAAATAGTTGGTTGTAGTAGTACAGTAATGTTCTTGCTCTAGAAACTGGTAGTGTCTTGCATGGAAAATGAAATACAAGGTCAGTATTATATCAAAAAAGTGGAAAATAAAATCAAAATAGTGCTGAAAGACAGAGGAGCAAGTGCAATAAGAAATAGGTACTTGATAAGCATTATTTATTATTGCAGCAGTAATAAAATTAAGAATATCTCTCAAGATTGGAAAAATATATTAGTCTGAGATTACTCTATTGTTAAATAAAATATCTAGAATATTTGTGTCTATCCAGATTTAACACAATCAATGTCTAGAAAGTGTCATGGGCTGATTATTTGAAGACAAGCAACCAACAAGCAACAGGAATCATATTCATGTTGAAAAGACCAAAGCAAACAGATAAAAACCATGAGATTGGGAGGTAAACATGTAGCATACAATAATGTAAATACATTTTATACTAGCTAAATTTACTCTGTAACAGAGAATTCAGTTTATATAAAAATTCTACACACTTGTGGTGGTGCATTCAGTGCGCAGGATCACAGGAATGGAGCCGTTTGGTTCCCAGATTCCAACAATTCAAACTCCGCACTTTTGGCCGGTGAATTTACTTCATTCAACATGCACAACCTGCACGGAAAGGTGTACAGCTTATATACTGCTGGTATTACATTATCTAGCTTTTTATGACTACACACAATTGTTAATTAATCAATAGCTATAGTTATACAAGTGCAAAGTCCTTGATGAGGGTCAGTGTTCAATGTTGCACAGACTCAAATGTCGCTGGCAGAAAAAGTGAAAAGTGAAATTGTCAAGTCATGGGGAAAAGTTAATCAAAAGTGAACATGTTTGGTTGAGTGGTAAAGTGAGCTAGTTAACTTGTAAACATCCATTTCTACGACGCTAAAGTCAGCATCATCATCGTGGGAACATTTTGAATCGATGAACATGGTGGGAAAGAAAGGAAAGCACGAGTCCAACTTTATTCTCAACCACATCCATCAGACATCCACCCCAAGCACTCACACTGGTTGTCGACGTATTGTCTCTATCCCGTCACTCCTCCCATAGTTCTTCTCAGATCGAACTCGATCTGCTCTGAATTGTGGTTTCATATCTCCCGACGGTCAGGGACTTTATGAACGCGATCGCCAAAGGCTCCCTGCGGTATCATTCATACTTTCCAGGACTATATTACGGATGCCGGACTTTCGAGTTGATCGTGCGTCGTGAATCAATCGACTGGTCTTATCACGGCTTCGTGATCAGTCATTAAATATCTCTATGCAGGATCACTATACGCTTTGGCCAGCATCGGTTCGCTCCATCCTGGATTGTAGATTTCTACCAGTGATTTTATGATATTCTTCCAGTTCACCATCTCTTACAACAATGTTTTGAGCAACGCGAATCGTTTCCTATCATCCTTGACCTTGTTGGCTCATCGTTACCCTAACGTTACTCTGTTCTTTCCTGCACATGGTGACATCAACCTACCATCTTAAATCGGAGAGGCGGGAATGAGGCTGGGGATATATTCCACCATCGTTTTGATCGAGAAAACAAACCAAGTACTTCTCGCTCAAGCGGGGCATTTTCAGAAGATGTGCTGTCTATAATACCCCAACATATGTGGATAACCATGATTCCGTTGCCTTTTCGCCTCTCCAGAGAAGGAGGACAAAGATGTCCCCATTCCGTCCCATGAGAAATACATGTCATATTATCGCGTGTTTATTACAACAAGAGGCGAAAGTCAAATTCTAGTTACCTACTATCCCATTGTCGACGTCAGAAACAAAAGTGACAGTGACTTACAACAAGCTGGTGGCGGAATTCTGCAATCTTGCTTAGCTCAGCAAAGCAAGTGAATAATGGACGATGTGCATAAGCACGAGAAATCTCTGGAGTGAAAGGCTCAATGCCGCATTTCGTGCTGATCAATAACTCAATTGTCAGTGGTAAACTGTAGTGCCGTGTGTCCTTCGCTGATTGTCAATAAAAACACTTTCAATTTTAAGCGCAGTAAAATGTGAGAAGGCTGAGGTCAGTCATCAGGAAAGCAAGAAAAATCCTATTTAGCATTATGACGTTCACAAGCCTGTCGCAACATTATAACACACAGACATCAGCTCATAACCATATATATGTGACATGTAATATTCTTTTTGTAATGTAAAGTAAATATAATATGATAAGCACATTATAACTAGATTGCAAGGCCATGTAAGAGATTAGATGGTTTACAGATTGGGTACAATGATGTTTCTGCAATGTAAAGCAAATATAATATGGCAAGGACAATGTAACTAGATTGTGCAGTGGCTACCAGGTTCACCAAAAATTATATTATAATACGATTGACCCTCTGCAATTATACATAAAATGAAATTTACCAAAAAGTTACCTATTTTGGATGGTGTCACGGAGTGCACATGACATTGGTCAATTATGGAAGTTGTCAGCTCACGGGGTTGATCATGTGCTCACCCTGTCGACTGAACAAAATGCAATATTCAGTTGATGTCCCTGTAGTGTTCACACTGAATGTAAATGAAATGGGCTTGTATGGGTTTTGGCGGTGTGTGCCGTTGCTGTTCATTACAAAATGGCAGTCTACTTCTGAGGGCAGTGGGACCGGGGACTTATTGAAACTGAGGGTTCTTGGGTGCTGGGGGACTTATTGAAACTGAGGGTTCTTGGGTGCTGGGGACTTATAGAAACTGATGGTTCTTGGGCTCTGGGGGTTTATGGGATTGACGGGATTTGAGGGAACTGGGGGTTTATGAGATTTAAGGGTTCTTGAGCGTCAGGGGTTGGATTCAAGTCAGGTGGGCCCTATGCTCAGCATTGTCCCTGCATGACTATTATGAACTCGCAATATTGTTTTTGAAATATTCTATTAATAACTCATAATATTATGACAAACTCATAATATCACTTTTCAAATATTTTTGGACCTAGCAATATCTTTCTATAAATTACATTGTGAGTTGGCCTATACTATGATGACCAGATTATGACACAGATGATGATCTACAAGGGATTTTGGAGTTTATATTGTCTGATGTGATTTTTTTATTTTCCTGATGGTCGTCTAACGTCTAACGCTCCTACAAAACGCGGATTTGTAAAACCAATAAAATGGAGAAATAAAAGAAGATATAAATGGTGTGTTCCAATCTCCATAGTCGGGCACGCTCGGCCTTCCCAAAGTGAGCTCTTCTTTGCCATTCAAAAAAACAGGCGCTTTTAACTTTAGCATAGCGAATGGCGTCCATGAGCCATGACAAAATACCTTAGTTGGCCTGAAAACCAACAATCTAATTCATTGTGGGGACTGATGAAAACCAAGATTTAAGTGTTTTCATCAACGCTTTCGCTTAAAGGCAATCCCGACTATTAATTCATCGGTCTCAATCGTCCAATAGCTCTACAGTTTTAGTCAACAGAAACGCCCGTGTTTTATAATCACCACAAGTTCGGCAGGTCGGAATGATTACTTTAATTTTCCACAAACGTCCACTGATTTCAGCCATTTCCTAACCGCATCCGACAATTTTTTATTTCTTTTTGCGAAGAAGTATGGACCTAAATCGATTAAACGCCACTCTTTGCATGAAATAAACTATTATTCACCAAATTATACATCTATCTTTAATAGAAAATAGGTGAAATGACCAGCCGGTTTATGAAATCGTCTTTCAGAAGACCTTGAATGCGTTCTTATTTTCAGCCGTATGATCGCAGTCAAAGTCTAACCGCACGGGATATTCCAATCACCACAAAGGTGAATCATCATGACTATTAAAGCTATTCAAAAACTGTTATTACGATAGTTTATTACAGTTACTCATAACAAAATGCGACCTTCGCGGGGTGAAATTCAAAATGACACAGGCAAAACGTCTGAATTTGACTGCGGGGTTCCCAGTATCTGGTCTGTGGTCGAATGTGTTCATAGATAGTGTCTTCAGATATAAAAGGCATACAAACTCTCTATTACTTCCCTCAGAATCCTCTCAAGCTTGCTTCGTACGTTTCTCACAACAAACAAAGATCAGTACCGCAACTAAGCTGATATTCTCATCATTTCAGATGATTCTAAACGTGAACGTATTTATCGCAGGCCTTTCACAATTCCAATGCAACAACGACAATGACTGCCCCGGCAGTGAAGACTGTTGCTCTGCGAGCGTGAGTCGGTCCCTTGGCTAATGATCTACAGTGCTTCACACTCATGTCACATTGCTACACAGTTCGGTGAAGGTGGTAACGCCAGCCTTTGTATTGCACAGAGCGCGTGTGTGAATGTAAGGATAATAGTAACATATAGAGTGGAATAGCGCATAGACTAACTGTGATTTATAGGGAGGGTGCTTCGGTAGTTCGGGTGGAAGGGATGGCGGAGGGAAGCTGCGACGGCGGTTAAATCTCCCCTTATAAACGAGTGATATTGAGTAGCTCGACCACTTTAAAAGGGTTGTAAATGTAAATGGTTCAAAGCAAAAACTATGCGGTGCAGTCCAAAATTCCATTGTGACGATCAATCTATCCATTGTGTAAAACTTCCCTCTGGGGATCTCATAGCTATTACCCACATACAGTGCTCACCACAGCTAATTGCGGCCTGTTCATTGCCAACCAGAGTTACGCATTGTTGAAAGGGCTATCATCTGAATGTTCAATTCCTTCCATGAGCTTCATGTCAACAGTTGGACGAGGTTGTAAATTCTGAGTCCGCCTTCGGACATCGCCATCGACTTCCCAAAGCGATCATTCAGTTGCTTAAAGCGAGGAACATTCATCGAATAAGAAGTAATGCGAGCTCGTACTTGGGATCCAACAATGTATGTATGTGCAAGCCGGCTCTAAACCAGTACCTGATACTCAAATACCGTTCCTGTTTCCGGCGCAGCTTAAATTTGCATACGGTCCTCCGTTTGTCAAAGATGATGATAGTAAAGCCTTCGCAGTACCTTTATTGTCTAGTTTGAAATACTTTGATATAAACCACATTGTATTCACGTATAAATAGCGTGGCCGAGAACCGCATGGCTCCAACTTTTTCTGAACTTAGCCGAGCTTTCCTATTTCGTCGAGCGCATATGTAAGCTGCCAAAATACATATGTTTTTGCACATCCCCTTGCACATTTTAATAGCATAACAATTTTCTATGAGCATTCAGCATATCTAGACTACATATAGATTGTTTTTTGGAGTACAAAACAGTACCTGCAGGTTGTGTGCCAATCAAGTCAATTCCCCTCAGGCAAAGGAATAGTCATGTGATCCCGTGACAAGAGAACTTAAAACATCTGACACAGACAATGACTGCAGCATGCGGGCACGAACTTCTAAGATACAAAAATATATCAGTAGAAAGCTATTACAATTATCTACACAATTATATGCTTTTTTTAGAGTTGCCCAACTAAGACTATGAAATGTGAGCACAAACTATTGAAAGTCCAGTGTACTACAATTTGTAAAAAAGCCAAGCAATGTAAATGTGGCTGACCATGTCAAGCACATACTCTCGGAACAGGCACTTGTGTCAATTACAAGTCAGTTTTGAGAGAATATAACCAGAGACATGTATATTAGATACATAGTCAGCTATGTATATATGTATGTGAGGCAATATGCACACAGTCTTTACTACAATGAGCTGAATATACCTTCATGATAGTGATGCTGAAGTTCAGTTCAGTCCAGTTCAGGCCACTTTTTTGTGAACTGAGAGTCAAACTTTATGTCTGGTTCAAAGATTTTGCTGAACCTTGAACTAGACCATCAGTCCAGGTTCAATGATGTTCACTGGCAGTTCAGGTTCATAATGAACTCAAACTGAATGGGTAAAGCAACAAATTTGAAATTTTACAGATAGATACTCTAAACAAGTGTATTTAACCATTGTTCAAGTTTCCCTACCTTTTCCTTTCCATAGCAAACCTAAATCTACATCAGGGTTAGTTTGGAAAATATCTGAGAGGGAAATTCCATGAAGTGGCATCCTTATCTGCTTCAATGTGTCCATTTCAATAAGTGCTCTTGAGCAATTGTAAGGCTTCAAATGCCTGGACATTTAGCCTATTGCACTTGGCATTTATGGAAATGGTGATTGTGGTTGCTTGACAGTGATCTATGGGCATGGATGAAAAAATCCAAGCCTAAAGGCCAATATGCAGGTTCAGTTCAGACTGCATTTGAATGAATTCAGCACAGCTGATGGCTGAATAAACACTGAACTGAACTTTGCATTCAGTTCAGTCAAATTGCTGAACCATGAACCAAACTTCAGTCCAGTTTTAAAAGTCCAGTTCTGAACTTTGGTTCTGAACTGGACTTTGACATCACTACTTCATGGATACTACCAGTAAAAAGTTGAGCCATCACAATGCACCTTCTTGGTCCTGAGGGAATGACTTGACATAGTAGTTGACCATCTATACAAAAACACTCCAACCATCTCTTTCCGTCAACATAGGTCCACCTATTGACTTATGGGTCTCTTCATATAAACTGACCTGCTGATCTATTCCAAATTGTAGAAGATTTGGGTGGTCATATTGAAGTGGCAGGTTGCCTATATCTTCTAGTGTTTTTAGAAGTTGATCTTTAGCTCCAAACCTCTCTGTATGGCTGTACATGTCAGTCTAGTGGGTTCCACTGGGTAAGAGTGCCTTCTGTTTTCAGACTTGGTGATTGCAAATTTCTTGCATGGTTTCATTGAGTTTGAGCTGGACTATGCTTCCAAGATCTACTGGGACAGTGCACAGTTATTAAAACTTCTGATTAGATCTTACCTTAGCAGAATCTGGGGCCAATCTTGTGGCAGTAGATATCCAGGGTCAGTCTTATTTAATTCATCAAAATGCACAAGAACCTAACTCAAGGCTCACTTTTGTCAAGGATTATAATGCCAAATATTGTGGAGAATATTCAAGGAACAAAGCTGATTACCCTGTTTGATGTAGATTCTGAGTCAGGTAAGTATTGGCAGTTCTTTAATGATTGTAAAATCTCATCATACAACTGCATTTAAACCTAGTAGATAAAGATGAAGATAAGAATTACTCTGGGTTTGAGAAGTCTTAGGGCTACAAACAGGACACCAAAAAAGAAGAAGAAATTATGGAGTGAGTCTGCATTAACAGGCTGAAATCCCAATTGACCACAAACCTACCAAGTATTTGTTGGAAATGTAGAATGCAAATGCAATAGTGCCTTGCAGCCATTTGGCTGTGCAACTGCTGGTTTTTGAAACTTTGTATGCATATTCATTTTTATATATTTGTTCATTAACAGTGCATTATTACACTATTCCTTTTCTGTAATATATATAACATATTCAATTTTTTATCTTTCATTGCAGCATGCAATAAACCTGTATTATTTCAAGGGGGCCCTGGAATCTCAGCCCATAATCTGAGGTAGAGGGGAGGGGTCCTGAGGGCTTAAAAATTTAGTTTTAAAGGCTAAAACTTGAAATTTAGGGCACTAGAGGCCAAGAAAGCAGTGTTTAAGTTTAATGAGCTAGAATCATACTCTTACAGATTGTTTTTGGCACTGGTTAAATGTACAGTGACTCAAAAACTGTCCGGATGTTTTGGAAATTGAACTTAAATTGACTATAGTGTCATGTAATCTTAATGAAATTGCATGATTCAAAATGTATTGGAAAACCCTGCATCACAGCTTTCAGGAGGTATAATATATGTTTGTATTTGTTTGGTTTATCTATTATTATTAAATACTTTATGAAAATAACACATCCGGACAGTTTTTTATGCCCGTTGGAATCAACGAAATAAGGTTTTGTTTAATTGTAAACATGCAAAACAATATCAAATAAATGAAAACATGTTTAAGATATATAAACAAGACTAAAACCATACATTCCTCCAGGTTTATACCCCACTATTCTCTGCTACACAGCCATGCATTCTTCTCTCTCCTGAACTGCGCTCTAACATCATCTATATGCTGGAGAATGGTGATTCTATTCGGAAAATTGCTGCCAAACTTGGTGTTGGGAAGTCTACTATAGGGAGATACGCTCTGGGATGGAGTTACCTATGAAGGAAAACCGTGGAGGCCGTCCTTCTAAGCTCACTCCCCATGACCGCCGCCATCTGGTTCGACTTGTTACCACTGAAAAGCCGATACTGCCACACAACTCCTTACCAGCCAATATCACAAACACATCTATCTCCATCCAAACCATTCGAAATTCCCTCAAAAGAGGATCTTGTGGCAAGAGTCAAGGTCAAAAAGCCGTTGCTCTCCAAGAACTATAGGAAGGCTCACTTGGAATTTGCCCAGAAGTATGAACACTGGACAGAAGAAGACTGGAAACGTGTTATGTTCACAGATGAGACCAAGATCAATCGCATTGGGTCCGATGGAAGGCAGTGGGTGTGGAAAAAGGCCAGTTCTCCTCTCCAAACTCAGCATATACAGCAAACCATCAAATTTGGAGGAGGACATGTGATGATTTGGGGTTGTATGACAACAAGTGGTGTTGGATACATGTGCAGAATAGAAGGCAGGATGGATGGAGAACTCTATGTGAGCATTTCGGATGACTATGTCTTTCAAACTCTGGAGTATTACGACCTCGATCGGGAAAACTTCATCTTCCAGCAGGATAATAATCCCAAGCACACATCCAAAAAGGCTCAGAAATGGTTTAAAGACCAAGAAGTAGAGCTTCTAGACTGGCCAGCACAATCCCCAGACCTCAATCCCATTGAACATCTGTGGCATATTCTCAAAATGCGCCTTGCAGAATATGAAAATGCTCCAAAGAGTATCCAGGAGTTATGGGATAGAGTACAGGAGGAGTGGGAGAAAATACCCAAGGAGGACTGTGTGAAATTGATCAATAGTATGCCTAGAAGGGTTGCAGCTGTTTTGAGGGCAAATGGAGGCCACACAAAGTACTAGTTTATATAGATACCCATATTCCAACAGGCCGCAAAGAAACTGTCCGGATGTGTTATTTTCATAAAGTATTTAATAATAATAGATAAACCAAACAAATACAAACATATATTATACCTCCTGAAAGCTGTGATGCAGGGCTTTCCAGTACATTTTGAATCATGTAATTTCATTAAGATTACATGACACTATAGTCAATTTAAGTTCAATTTCCAAAACATCCGGACAGTTTATTGAGTCACTGTATATTCCATTTTTTGTATGAGCAGATAACATACAGAGTTTCCACCATTACTGGATATCTTTGCTGAACCTATTCAGAAACTCTTTAAAACAAGCTTGCTGTCTTATTTGTGTTCAAAGAAAGTTAAACCTAACACCTAGTGTCCTTATATGTTGAAATTTTTATTTTTTTGTTTTCACAGCCATCAAAATATAGGAAAAACATAGAAAAACAAACCCTATATAGAGGGAGGGAGGGGAGAGGAGGGGTCCACGAGCTCTTATGAAAAAATATCTACCCTGTGACGTTTGTGAAATCTTGGGGCCCCCTTGTATTATTTTCTATTTACTTTGTAGATACAAATCTCAGACAATGAAATACTTTATACAAAAACTTCAAGGTGAGTACTATTCTTTATTATTTAATATGTTTTATTTGTTGTACTAAATTATTATCTAGCTTTTTGTGTTCCAGGTAAATACAAATCTACTCTCAAACAACTGAGCTTTTGTGTTCTAGAATTCTTACAGTATTTCACATTTTTAAATATATCCAAGGCTTTATATGGCATTAAATTACATTTTAAACTCTTTAGATACACTTTCTCAATGATATTCTTTCAAAATTAACTTGTAATTGACACAAGTGCCTGTTCCGAGTATGTGCTTGACATGGTCAGCCACATTTTGCTTGGCTTTTTTACAAATTGTAGTGCACACTGGACTTTCAATAGTTTGTGCTCACATTTCATAGTCTTAGTTGGGCAACTCTAAAAAAGCATATAATTGTGTAGATAATTGTAATAGCTTTCTACTGATATATTTTTTGTATCTTAGAAGTTCGTGCCCCGCATGCTGCAGTCATTGTCTGTGTCAGATGTTTTAAGTTCTCTTGTCACGGGATCACATGACTATTCCTTTTGCCTGAGGGGAATTGACTTGATTGGCACACAACCTGCAGGTACTGTTTTGTACTCCAAAAAACAATCTATATGTAGTCTAGATATGCTGAATGCTCATAGAAAATTGTTATGCTATTAAAATGTGCAAGGGGGATGTGCAAAAACATATGTATTTTGGCAGCTTACATATGCGCTCGACGAAATAGGAAAGCTCGGCTAAGTTCAGAAAAAGTTGGAGCCATGCGGTTCTCGGCCACCGTATATAAAGGGCCGATGTTTGAACATCCTGGGCGAACACCCAGCACTTGATACTTATTTGGTCACGGAACGCTATATCCAACGACAAATACTCTGTCACTTGTTACCGTCAATTGTACTTCTATTCTAGGGTTAAGTACTCTCCATCTTTTAAAACTGGTAAGAAGTGCGGTTGTATTAATAAACTCGTGCTCTACCTCTCAGAGAGTTCCGAAGTCCAAATATTCAATGACGTCTCTTTAATGTTGCAGACACCGCGTGGATCCCCTGTCCTTTCTGCTTCCCCTACTCTCCTTTGTAACCCCACCGCAGAATTGAAGTGCAGTAGGCAACGTCGACCTACGGATACTTGCAGTTTAGCCTCGATAGCGTATCATGACTTAGAGCAGAACCCCTACCTATATGATGTTCGCGTTTTGGGTTTCAGCTCAAGAGCTATCGTGATGGCTTATTTTAACTGCCAGTAAAGCGTTAAATCTGGAAATGAATAATCGTGGAAAGTCACATTCATACCATGATCATATCTCTCCGCACTGGTAAGATCCTCCTGAACCAGGTTGGTAAGATTGATTGAGCGGTTGTTTTCCTCTTGAAGATTTCTTCTCGATGTTAATCTACACTCATTTGTCAAAGCATAGTCGTAGGCCATGCTGATAATAAGGCTCACAGACTGATTACTGATATAACATAAACTTCGTGTCATTTAGTCAGCCTTGCGGGTCGATTAGTTGCGAGTTTAGCATTCACCTTGCGCGCTTGCGAGAAAAGGAATCTTGCTATTCCAGATAGTTAGTAGATACGTGTGTGGGAGTTAATCGGAGAACGTACAAATAGAATGTTCCATAAAGGCTTTGGAACTGGAGTCGAATGTCGACCATACTTTACAGTTAGACAAGTACGTATGATTACTCTTGATAAGACACGTACCAGAACGACCGTTAAAAGTGAACAGAGGCTGGGTTGGTATTAGATAAGCAAATGAATGAAAGTAGATACTACAAAAATCACATTTTACCTTGTCGCAATAGCCCGATTGATCGTGTAAATGATCAGTTTATTGATCAGGGAATCTGATCTACAGACGCAAGACGTTATGGCCCATGAAGACGTGACCATCAGAAAAGAAAGGAAAATTGTAACTCACTTCTTCATTCCGGAACGGTGTGCATGGAATATAAAGCACAGCGTCGCCGAAATGAGAACATCACAACCGAGTGACGAGATGTTCTGGATCGATGTGGTGGTCTGAAGGCAGTAAGATAAAAGGAAAGCACGTGGATAACATAAGAAAGAGAAGACTCACTTTGAGAAACAATGCCTGCTTCGACGCTCGCAATCTATGAAAATATGCTTGATCTCCTCTATGACAGGGGCATCAGTATAACGTCTTCATAACCTGCTTAGACTTTAACAAACGTGGCTATGACTTGGGCTATAGAGTATCAAGATCGGCAAGGGAATTATGAGCTGAGATCGTTAAAACTCAATATTTTACGATATGATACGAACCTAACCCAGCACCTGTTTTGTACTCGTAGTGGATATGACGTCGATGACATTCAAGAACATATGATTTACTTACCAAATTGCGTCAGAGATAGTCCAATCTAGTCGATGCGCCGCGGAGTGCCAGTATTCGATGAGGATTCCCTATTTCATTAAACTAAGAATGAAAACTCAACTCACGACGGGTAGGGCAAGAATAGAAGCGCGAGTCCCAAAGCTGCGTCCAGCTGAAGAAATATCAGCTAGAATTCGTTTTGAGAAACATATTCGGTAATAACCTGTCCAAATCCGATTTGCAAAAAAACTTCTTGTTCCAATATATTGTTAGACCATTATGTGAGTAATAACGCGTGCAGTACGTGATACGCACAGTTGTCCGATTAGTTTAATGAGAAACTGTAAGCATTGAAGGATTATTGAAGGGGTACGTCCACCGAAAGCATGATCACACTTACCACACAGCAATACTGTCCCTTTGGGATGTTTCTGTGGTTAGTGGTCTCGAAGGGAATGAGGCGGCGATACATACCAATACCGAGCTACATGATTGGAACCGATTAATCAAAAATATCAGCTGGAAACAACTCACAATTGCATCTGTATTAGACATTGACGATCGTGGTCGCAGATTACGAGTAAATAATAAATTTGATGGCCACAGAACACTACTTCAGCCGTTCCGAGAAAGCTGAGCAGAGTGTGTCATCACTTGTTTGACAGTTCCTGTAATAGCATGATAGCGTACCACAGCAACCCTACTGTCACCTTCAAGATCTTGGCGTCCCCGTTCGCCTGTTGATGGAAATATTGTGCCACCATGAGCTGGGTACTCTTCTCAGCATCCGATATCGTAGAATAGTATTTGTGTGCTTGCCAGAGAAATTCCATGGATCCTACGAAAACAAGAAGGGTTGAGAAATGCAGACCCGGGGATCGTACAACACGCGAATTACCAAACAGTGAGTATTACCGCGATTAAGTTTGCTCCCGAAAATGTAGTTGACTCGTACATTGCTTTTATGACGAAGAGCGTCGGGGAAAGAAACGGAAAGTAGTATATCGCCTCTGTATATATGCTCTTGATTGACAAGACGCCGTAAGCGCTAAAGCCATGGTTACCACAGTGCCGGGTCTGGGTATCCGCTGAACCATTCAAATTTCGGCACAGGTATGAATTGTAGGAACCGGAAAGGAACCGGCGAGCGAGGCACTAGCTTAAAATTGAAAATTGAGTCCATTTTCTATGACCCTGACAATGCTGATATATATGTACAACATCAATTTCAGTCTTTAGGTGGTGATCGGTGTTTCAGAACGTCCCGTAAAAATGACCTTCAGTTCATCTCCAGGCTTACTAGTACTTTTGTCCCACTTACGGCATTTTAAGTAACTACTATACCAATCGTGCTTAGATAAACTCTCTCCCTAACTGCTAATCGACACCCCAATACTGATGAACAAATACACATAATATTCTGTAAGTAGAATAGTTGGTGGCATAGATGAACGCTAGGAATATGACGATCTCTTGCTTATATCATCGACTATTTACGCTACAGTAGTAATATATTCATCTCTTCTGTAAAGCAGTCACCGATATTTTGGCCTAATTCTTTTCGTACCGTGAGTTTACATTATGACAATTGAGTAGAGAGCGGAGAGTGATTTAAACATCCAAATGTCACGGTCATGCAAACCGTTAAAGGTTGTAATGAAGTAGGCAGCTTTGGGCAGTAGCATTACCGTGCTACCGCGCAGAGTGTAGTTTTGTTTAATGTGTTGATTCCGGGCAATGGTCTACTCAATTTTGGAGCTAGATGATCAGACGGTATTATAAGGCTACGGGTTCCTCGTTTGGAAAACATAACTTATACGAGAGATTCGAAGAAAGTAGACCCCAAGCTGGTAATATCTAAGAAGCTTCTCCGTCCCAAAAAGACCTGGTGACCCGAATGGATATCTATCGCCGTTTGCTTTCAACTCCAGTTATACGTCTGGTAAAATTGGTGAAGGCTCATAGTCGAGGTATATACAAGTAGCTAGTTACAAACAGGACATAGATTAGTCGTCAACTTCCCTCAAGTCGATCGGCTCATCAGGCAACTGATTTACCCGGTCAGGTGATATTATCCGTCATGTAGCCGAAGACGATCCGAGTTTCTTCAAGTTGGGCTGCCTTGAATCAACACCTCACAGCAGTTCAAAGTGAGTCTCACTTTTGGGACTCCTCATCGAGAATGAAGTCAGACAACTGAATGCACGCGATCCTCCGTATGCAAACCATGTCTTTACCAACTAGCGAAATCCACATCAACATCCTCCTATTGTTCTCCGCTTTTAGGAAGTCCAGATAGGTGCCGATAAGGGGCTCAACACTTTCACCGACGTAGTCTCTTCAGGCGTCAAGGCGTGTTTTGTGACAGTTTCAAACGTAAGTTATCGAATATAGGCGTTTGGTATTCAAGTCTTTACGTGATAGTATGGTATGGGAAACATGTGCCCAACACGTGTGGCTCTTCTCAATGGCAGAACACGCCTACCCCACCCCTCCCCTAAGCAACGTGTCTATCAGAGACGCATCTGGCCAACACTTACCCACATCATCTTTTGAAGAACAGGCGAACAGGCAATCAGGAATTATCGCCGCTCAATCTTCACCACAACCGCAACATCGCCCAGGGTTTCTGTCCTCTGCAACTTTGTTGACACTTTTCCATCGTCGCATCAATTTCTTACAATGACGTCTACATGAGGCATGGTAGCCCTATAGTCGCCCGTTATCATCAGAGTCCAACACATCGAAGGCGGTGCTGTCAAGAATACTTGCACTCCACTCGTAACATATCTTTCCCTTTGTTGTTTCTTTCATCGCTACACTCGCGCCATCATGGACAATTTGCAAGGACCACCACCGAAGTACGTTCAAGTAAGCTATGTTTATATCGGTGGCTAACAAAGCTTCGCAGAGGACACTGGCGCAACTATCAAACTCCTACGAAATCTGCCGCTAAACTGTTGGAAGAGATAGTCGCGCAGGAGGGTTCACCCAGCAATCGTTCCAAATCATCCTCTTCCGATTCGTTCGTGTTCCTGAATACTCCAAAGACACGAAAAGGCACACCACCATTTCCTCCCCTTCCATTACATCCTCCCGATTTTCAATCTGACGACAATATGCGAGATACTACCCCACCGCTACCGCCTTTCCCTGCAGGGATGCATGCGGTAGCCGAGGATGACGTCAGTGCACATCGTGAAAGGCCAAAGTCCCGAAAGTCGAAGGAGTCGAAGGAGTCGTCTTCCAGTATACCACGCCGACTTGTGGAAGAGCTGAAGCACCTACGCGATCGTACAGACGCTACAACCGGTACTTCGGCGACCAACTCTCATGCTGGACGCCACCACCACCAATCTCGCACTCACGGTCGCGCACGGTCTGCGTCGGAGTCGATATCAAGCTTGCTAGTCGTAACTACGGAACGGTTAGCTAGAGAAACGGCACGCGCAAATGAGGGCGGAGCGGAACGCCACTGAGCTCCTGGCTCTATTCAAAACAACTCATGAGGCGAAGGCGAGGTTAGAGAGGGACTTGGATCGAGTTAGACAGGAATTAGGGCTTTACAAAATCCAGTTGGACGTGGCTCAGAAAGGTGCGTTTCTTGTTTCCCCGCAAAATAGAGTATGCAATGTCTCATGCGCCAACATTACAGAGGTTTTTCGAGCTCAAGAAATCGTGGATAGGGTGGAACGACAGAGAACGGCCGCGGAGGACGACGCAGCACGGGCAAGGAGTAAGATGCACAGGTTGATGGAGGCGAGAGCAGTTGATCAGGCCATGGAAGAGGGTCGGAGGTTAGGGTTCGAAGAAGGGTTGAGGCAAGGACGTTTTGTCCAACCCGCAAAGAGGACCGTGAAAGTCGTCGCCTCAGGGACGAAGGCGATCGTGTTTCTAGATACACGTATCCTGATGAGCAATCCCAGGCGTCAGGATCTTCTGGCTCGTCGAGTCGTAGGAAGTATGCTTCAAGGTAACTTTATCCCCACTCGTCGTGAGATTGATGCACAGAAAATCTGATTTTACAATATGTAGACCGCCAATTCCACCAGTTCCGCCACAACCTCCCATATCTTCGACGGCAAATCGGCCACCTCGTAAAGAACCCCCGAGAATATTCAACCTAGACCCAGTACCTCGACTGGTCCACCCCCTTCACATCCTCACGGCACTCCTCCTGACACTGGAACGTTCGGCAATCTTCTACCACGGCCTACGATCACCACACCAATGCCCTTGAACATCCCTCCCACGCAACCGCAAGTTGCCCCACCGATGCCAGATCATCAACGTCCTACTAGCATTCACGAACATCGCCGGCCCGAACGCATTTCAATCCAGCCCCAACCTTCTGGGGATCCCAATGGCCCCATTCATCCTGTTCCTGTATGGAACTACAGCCCTAGCGTCTTCCACGAGCGAATCACGCTTCCGCCTGACAACTACATTCCGACTATGGACGCCAATTCCGTCATCAATCTTCCACCGCCGCATGAGCTGAGCTACCCAGTTCCGCCTGAGGGACCGCCTTTGAACTTTCCTCCTCGAGATTTCGCTCCTCTTCGTCCCAGATCAAGAAGCCGTGGTCCTGAACCATCTCAAAGAGCGACAGACAGAGATACCATCCGGACGAAAGACTACGCTTACGCATCCAAACCCGCTGGTGAGGACGACTCTGCCAGCGTCGCCTATACCGCTCTCAGCGGCGGAAACGATCAGGCGCGATGGTATGCGACGATGCAATCCCGTGCGACATCAGCGTTGTCCAGGGGCTCTACGCATCTTTCTGATCTTGATCTTCTCACCACGCCCCGCTATATTCATCAGAGAGGCAGGCGTCCCGAAGTAGTTGAAAGTCGTACGGGGCTATCAGCAAGGAAAGAGACACCTTCTCAGTCACCTACGCAGCGCATCGCGGAGGAATGGCGAAGTGCGAATAGACAATATTTAGACTCTCCAGCTCCTACAAACACGCCAACGCGATACGAGACCCCTGTGCCTCAGGTGTGTTATTATAGTTTCCGAGAATCTTTTTGTTCTGATGATATTTCTTTCTTAGAACCCAGATCCACCGAAGCGGCCGTTCTCAGTGACGAATAACACACGTCCCCGTCTTCCGAGACGTCCAAGGGAGATCGTGATGCCAGCACCGTTAGGAGACGTTGTCATGAACATCCCTCACACTCCTCGCGCTCAAGAACAAGCTCTGGGTGATCATCTAACCCCTCCTCACCACGCTCAGAGAAGTACTTCGTCGAATACTGTACCAGGCATTGAGATTGTGACTCCAGTAAGTGCATGTAATATCTCAACTTAAACCTAATCCCAATGTCGATTATCTCCCAGTCCACGCATGCGTCATCGAGATTATCAGAAGGGACAATCGTCAATCCTGTGCTCCTCACTCCGCAGAGTGCGAATCGACCTCTTCCTCTCCCCGGCTACTCTGAGCAGAGTGGACAAGGACAGTATACCGATCATGCTGTCTCAAGCAATGACCATCAGAACCACGGATCGATATCCGTAACTCTGCCAGATAATAACCTGCCAGCAGGATTCGTCCCACTCAGTCCGATACCTGGCATGCCCAATCTCAAGCCGTATCCGCCAGGCTTTGCTCCGAGTCTACCTAAAGATCACGGTGCCTCGTCTCCTGATTTCAGATATCCGTCTTCTCCTTTGCCGCGCCCGACCTAGAACATGTCCGCACTTATCTTCTTTTTATCTTCGATGTTTTTTGATTCGTTAGGACTTACTTTTGGCTGAACATTCGCCAGTGTAATCGTATAATCAGAACACTTTTCGTTCTTTTGTTCAAGATTTTTTTTCGCTTTGCTTTGGTTAACTTGATTCAATTACCCTTCTCAGAGCATGTACTAGGATGGATCGCGTATTAATTTCTACCTCCGGAGGATGTTTTCGGCGGGTATATGTACCTTAACGGATCTTGAGTTTGAGGGTGCCTTAAGGCGTAGTCTATCGCAATCTATCTACCTTGGTCCTTCAGGCTCCTTTACCGTTGCAGATCGTTGCTCTATGTAAGTCTATCTACATACATGTAAGACTCTGCCGGGGAACAGTATATGGTGAACGACGTCATACTCTGGTCCCAATTCATCGCTAGGCACAGAGAAGTCAGGTCCAACTTTCCCCAGATTTTCCTTGACGACCGAATAGTTTATTATAGACAGAACGTTTAGTTATTGAGGTTACTGCTGGTTACTGCCTGTTACTGCATGTGATAGAGATATCATGTCCAACTGAGTTGCGGGGCAACTGTTATAATTATAAACATCAGAATTGTGCAGCGTACGCACACTGCAGGTCATCACTGAGCAGAACTATCAAAACATATCGACGATCATCTGCTATAAGCTAGCCGCCTTGCATGATAATCTCGCGTATAAAATTCCTTGACAATAGATGAAAAGTGAAGAGATAGGGGATCCGAACCTCGGTGGTAGTTATGGGTTCCTACACCATAGTTGCATCATGCATTCATCAGAAGTCGGGATTCTTCGGGGTTTCGAGATCCTGGATGGGAGATGGGGTCATGGGTCATGGGAACGCTCTAGACGATAGAGCCTGAGGATCCATCATCCAGCATAGTACCTCCTAATACAGCGAGTGGGGTTTAGTGGCGATGGAAGTGACGGGGAGTGCTTCTCGTGAGTTGAGTCCCACGAAGCCTGTAGGCTACTTCTACCCCGCAGGCGGATGTGGTCTGTGTGGCGTACAAGGACGTCCGCGTTTGCATGGCGGCTGTGCGGATTGATCAAGCTTGCAAGGGGTACCTGTGCGACTCGAAGCGCTTTGCGGGCCTGATAGCCCGGAGCTGCATAGTATACATGCACGAGACTTCTCGGGATGGTCAGATCATCGCCATCATCCATCCATCACAATGGCGCAGCGGCGGCGGCTAAAGAGGATATACCAGGCACCCTTTAATGTCGATGAGGTACGGCTCGATAATTAAAAAAGTCTATTAAAAGCGCATCCTCGTAAGTCCCCAGTGCGATAAAAGGGCCAAGGAACGCAGTGCGGTACTATGTAATTGACTGTGCCTCCTCCTGTACGTGCGGAAATAGGCTTCTTATCGGTCTCTCAAAAGGTATTTATTTTTGAGCATCTGGTTTTGAGAACGCAAACGAGATGTATCGCTGTTCGGCGACTTGTGAGTCACTGTAGAGTAGTCCAAAGGTGCATCGGCTGTATCTCGTCCGAACATCGCAAAGCTCTTCGGGTATTTCGGCCCATTCGACTCCTAATCACTTCATCCTAAAATTCAGAAAGCCTCGAGCTGTCGAGCTCCCGTCCCCTTTCAGAACGATTTCGAGTCTATGATAGTACATTCTGCACGTCAAAAATTTAAAATCACAGGTAAGTCCGCCACGGAATGGAGTATCCTGCGATAGTGCTCATGCATGCCGGATCGCCCAATGGATCGCCCAATTACGAAGAACAACCGGTCGACACTACTACTAGCAGCAGATTCGATACCATGTGTACATCTGACAATGACAAGCCTATTTCAAGTTCTAGGAATTTACCACGAGCTAATCTTCCCGAGCCTTCGGGAGTCGGGGGTAGTTCAGTACTACACGAACACGGCAATTGTAAGATTCCCGTCTGTATGGGCTCTCTGATACCGTAGGAAACAGGCAGGAATAAACCTTCGAAATCATCAATCTACCCGCGCGTTGCATTCGAATTTAGAGACACGTTCGATTCCGGGTGCTATTCAATCTTGCGAATGAACCCATCTTATCCTCAACGACATGTTCGATGCCGGATGCTATTCAATCATCTTGCAATGAATCCATCTTAACCTCTGCAGCTGACTTCTAATTGGCAACGCCATCGATTCGACATCGCGCTTCGAATTGCAACTCAATTGCCTTCAATTGCCTTCCAAGCATCGCTGAACAGCCTTCGAGGGGCTTCGCAGAGCTGACGCACACGACACGTTCCATACACCTTCGACGCCTGCGCATGCCAGTCTGTCAGGTGCTCACCACTCTCTCAGTCAACACCAGATATAGGAGTAATTCAGACTTCAGACCTCGTTTCTTGGTTTCTGTTATGATCATCTATGCCACTTTTACTTTGCTCTATGTTCTGCTTTCAGAACAAACTGTGCACGCGAAGCTTCTCACTTAGTAAGAATACCTGGGATGTGAGAAGCGGTACACACGACACGTTAATTGCTGAGGAAAAACAACAGGATCGCAACAGAAGGGAACGACGGAATGTTCGATTCAGAGAACGCTCGTTTATTTTTGTTCTGTTCTGGTATCCACACAAAAAAATATAAAAGTAGTACGTAAATATGCAAATAAGTATGTAACAAACAAGAACGAGGACGAGTACGCGGAGAATAGGAATATAAGTAAATTGTAATGAACAGGGCTCGAAGAGCAAGAAAGGAAGGTTAAACGAAATGTAAGTAAGAGTAGTAGACATTTGGATGGATGTTTTAGATGGAAGCGTAGTTGTCCGAAGAAAGGGAAGTAGGCAAGGGAAGGAATGGGTGAATTACACTGACTTTACACACACAACACACAGGACGGGACGGGAATAGAGACTGAGAGAGTAAGAGAGCAATTGGGGTTCGGGGGAAATGAAGACCAGAAAACCGCAAAATAGAATTATGTACATTACAGGAAAGATAAAAGTAAAAAAGGAAAAAAAAGAAAAAGATGAAGCGTGATGGCGATAGCGATTTTTTGATACTAAGGAAGTAGGTGAAGCAGGGGTATTACTAAGGTACTTCAAACAGAGAACAGATGAAGGAGCAGCGAGCAGCGAGAAAGAGAAAGGATAAAAGTAACGAGCTGTGGTTAGAACTAGAAGATAGATATAAGTACGAGTAAGTAGATAGTTGGGAATAGAGAAGAAATACGCGTATGAAAATGATGGAGTGAGAATGAGAAATATAGGGTGGTATGTATTAACTTGGCGACGACAGAGCGGAAAAAGGAACGTGCGTGTGTGACCGACCGACCAAAAGAGAAAAAACAAAAAACAAAAAACAAAAACCCAGAAAAAAGGAAGGAAAAGCAGAAGTAAAAACGAACGTGAATGAACGAACGAAATATTAAAGCATACTTTAATCGTACAACCGCCTCCCGCCTCACTCCATAATCAACGGCATGGGCAGCGGCGGTGTGAGGAGCGCCTGCTGCCCTGCGCCTCGAACTTGACCATCTCCTCAAACTGCTGCTGCTGCTGCATCTCCCTCTGCATCTCCTCCATCTGGTGCGCCTGCATCTCCATCTCGCGCGCGTGGGCGTGGGCGTGCTCGAACTCGACCTGCTGCTGCTGCTGCTGCTGCATCCCCATCTCCTCCATATACTGCGCCTGCTGCTGCTGCTGCATCATGTACTGCCCCTGCTCATACGAAAGCGGATGCGGCTGATGCGCGAGCACGTGCGGCGACGGGGAGGGGAAGGGGACTCCGAAGGGGTTCGGTCCCGATCCCGATCCCGCTCCCGCCTCCCGCCATCTCCATCTCCATCGCTGGAAAATGCGGGTGAACGGGCGAGCTGTCCGCGGAACTGGGCACGGAGCGGAGCGGGTGCGCCGCGCGGCGTGGGCGTTGGAGAGGCAGAGGGCGTGGAGGATGCGGTGGATGCTGAGGATGCTGCTGAGCGTGGTGAATGTGCGTAGGATAAGGATGATGCTGAGAATGCTGCTGGACCTGCTGCTGGTGATGCTGGGGATAGTACATCTGCGCTTGTTGCGGGTGATGCAGCGCCATCTCGCGCTGCATAGCCAGCTGCTGCTGATATGCCGCCATCTGCTGCTGCTGCACCTGCTGCATATACTCCTCCTCCATTTCCTGCTGCTGCTGATGCGCCTGCTGGATGTGGTGCTGCTGCTGGCGCGCCTGCTGCATCTCCAGCTCCAGCTGCTCCGCCTGCTGCCGGCGGAGCTCTTCCGAATACCTGAGGTGCTGCTCCATGCTGCCCATGCTGCTGTCCATACCCATTTCCCTGTCCATACCCATACTGCCCATGCTGCTGCTGTCCATGCCCGAGCTCGCGCTGGAGGTGGGTGTGCACGCCAGCGAACGGCGGGGGCTCGCGGATCGCCCTCCATGTCCATGTCCAGGCCCATCGGCGGCGTCGAAGATGTGGAGGCCAACCGTGGACGAGACGAGCCCGGACGACGTGTTCGGGCGTGAGTGCGCCGGCCCCTGTCCCGGCGCGGGAGCTTGTCGGTCGTCCGCTTCCATACCCATAGCTCCCCTGGTCTCGCCCATACCCGCGCTGCCGCTGGACCCATACCCATACCCATACCCTGCTGCCGATAGTAGAAATGCTCCAGATCCGGGGAGACATACTCCCCTGCCCTCGCGACGACGTTGGCCGTGCATCGAGGGCGGCAGCGGCGTCGTCGTCGTTGCAGAGCTCCATGACGGAGAGGCGGCGGGATGCCGGGCGGGACTCGCTCCCGTAGTCGTAGCCGCCGTCTGCGCCTGCGCCTGCGGGGGCGTGGCTGAGCCCTGCGAGTACGGCGGCGTGGTTGTGGCTAGGCTCCCCCCTCCGCGTACGGATGCAGCGGCGGCATCATCGAGCTCGAACGGCCCGTCGGGTCCCCATACGCTCGCTTGCGCGGGTTGAGTGCGGATGGCGAGATGGCTGGCCCTGTTGTATGTGATGAGGAAGCTGCTGTGGATGAGGAGGATGAGGATGCGGGCCCGTCGAGCCCAGGGGGTGGAAGAAAAACGGGGAGGCGTCGTGGCCGCCAGCGGGGACGTGGGCTCGCCCTCTCCCCCGTCCTGCGAATGCGGGCTGGTGCTGTGCGTGCTGGAGCCCGCTTCCGGAGCGTCCAAACCCTGAGTGTAGGAGGGATAATTCGGTCGATGTCCGCCCAGTCCAGAGGCGGAAAAAGGGCGTGCGCCGGGGGCGAAGAACGCGGCGGGTGCGGTGCCGGGGCGCGTGGCGGTGGACGGCCGTCGGAGCTCAAGTGTCCCGGGAAAGGAAAATACGGGCTGCCCGCCGGGGTGTGGGTAGTGATGGGCGGAGAGAGGCTGGTGATGTGCGAGTGCGTGGAGATGAGATGATGAGGCGGAGGCGGCGGATGCTGAGGCGGGTGATGCTGCGGGGAGGGCAGCGGAGACAACTGCAGCGAGGGGTGGGAGCGATCGCGGATGGGCATGCCCATGCCCATGGGCATCGAGCGGGTGGGGGCAAGACTAGACGCAGTGGGTGGGCGTGACCCGGATGAGGATGATCCTGGTCGGTTGTTGGTGCTGTTGCTGTTGGATCCACTTGAGTAGCCTCGAAAGGAATGGGACTGGGCTGCGGCGGCAGCTGCTGCTGTTGAAGATGCAGATGATGTGGAGGATGCGGAGGGGGCAAGAAAGGACTGGCCGGGGTCACGAAAGGAATGGTTGTTGTTACTGTGGTTGTTGTTGTTGTTGTTGGATGCAGCACGGCGTTCTTCCTGCCATGACGAGTAGAGCATATCTCCCTCGTACCCCGTGCTCGTGCCAGGGCGCTGGTGCATCGGCAGCGGGCCCATATCCTCCTGCTTGATCATCATCGTCGCGTCCTCGTGCTGCTGGTGGTGCGTCGGCGACACCCCGTGCCCATTCTCGCCCCCGTTCGCCGAGTTGTGCAGGTGGAGGAGGGTGGACACAGGGGCGCGCGGCGCGCCCCGCGGCCGGCGCCGACCTTGTTCTGCGCGGCCATGGTGGCGTGCAGCGACGTGAGATCGCGCATCATGCGCTCGTTCTGGTCCTGCTTGTCCGCGTGCACGGTCTGCGCGTGCTGCCGCAGGTTGTCGAGCCGCGAGAACTGCTTGCCGCAGTGATGGCCGCTCCCCCGTGTGTTTCCTAGGGAATGCAGGGCAAAACAAAGTTGTAGAAGGTGCGGAAACGAATTAGAGATAGCGAGAGAACACACCGTATGTGCCTTGCGAGATGCTCGCTCCTGGAAAGACCATGCGACATTCGCCGTAGCCACGACACTGGAAGGTTTTCGCTGGAGCAGGTCTATACCGTTTGTTGATACCTCCAAGGGGGCCAGGCATGTTGCTGGCGCTCCCGTTGGCGACCATGGCAGCCATCTGAGGGTCGTCTGTGTGGGTCGGTGATTGGGACTGGGTGTGGTGATCAGGGGAAATTGATCAGGGGACGGCTGGTCGTGGTCCATTAGCGTCTTCGTTCAAAAGCAACTCGCGCGATATAAAGGGTGCCTGAACGAATCCTTGTCCGTTCCCACTTGACTTTTTTGAGGGATTTAGCCGATGGATCTCATGTTGTGATGTGTTTGTGCTAACCCCTTTACGACTATTTCAGGGCAGCATGCAATCCCGCTATTTCGGGTTCCTCGTTTCCCTATCGGATTCCTCAATCTTCTTCGTTCGCTGTCCGTCCGTCCCGTCGTCTCAAGTCAGATTCTATAATAGCACATACAGTGAAACTCCAAAACTCCTCAACCCTTCCGCCCCAATCTCTCAGAAAAAAGACAGAAAAACCCCGTCGGGGATTTACCTCGTATCATTCTTTATCGCGTCAAATGACCTCAGCGTCACATCCGGATACAACAACAACAATTTCATTTACCCAACGCACCACCGCATCCCCGTTAGCCACACCCTCCGAAATTCGAGTTCGTTCGACGTATTCATCAATCAGTATACATAACAAAACATTCGTACATATCTTTATGTAGATATTACCGCCACCTTACCTCCCCAAAGAGCCACGAGTCCTGTCCTGTCCTTCACAGACCGACCAGTGACTCAAAATTGCCCCAAACACCCACGCACCCTAAAATAAAATAATTTAACCGCCCGAAATTATAGGACAACCACTTTCCAGTACAACTTACACGCGTCCGTACACGCCCAAACGCAGTATAAAGCCATCATCCCATGCATAATCAAATCTATGCATTCCGTCAGCTCTTCCCCACATATCGACATTATCCCCTGATGCACAGGGTCCTAAATTACACAGAAGGGTCGCTCAGCGCACTCCCAATTGTGTTTGAAGGGTGTGCATGAGAAATAAACCCTGTCAAATTTGTCTGATACCGGTGGTCAGTCGTGAAATTTGATCGACATTTGCTCGTATTGCAGCCCGGCGTTTTTTGGTTTTCGACTTTCTGCCTCTGTCAGTGGTCACTCGGCCTCTGTCTTTTTCCTTTTACTATACTGCACTGTACTGCGTTAGCGCGAACTACAGACCTGCCATGAGTATGTCTTCCTCTCGAGTCTGGAATTTGGCTAGACGGGAAGTAAACCATGTATATACATGCATGCACGTTCTAAGATACTTAACGAAACGTCGGTGAACCGCATCGTGTTTCGGCTCTCACTGTCCCAGTCCCATCGCTTGCCTTACATACGATATGTCTATACGTAACAATAAACGACGCGTATGTGTATGTGATACCATAACTCCTGTACTGTATCAGCTCGGAACTACAGGACCTGCTACGGTATTCTCTTTCTCTTCCCCTCGAGTCGGGAATCTGGCCAGACGAGACGTAAACCATGCACGTTCAAAGATGATGATACCTCGCAAAACGCCGGCGACCCGCAGCGTGTCCCCCTGCTCTCACTGTCCCAGCCCCTCGCTTGCTTCACATGGAGTACGTAACGATAAACGCGTATGTGAGATATCATAACTCTGCGGCGAGATGCAGATTCTCACTCTCAGTCCCATCGCTTGCTTTGCATACGTAACAGTAACGATAAACGCGTATGTGCGATATCATAACCAACCTGCGAGATGCATATCATCAGCACCCATCACATTCCCATCCCATCCCACTGATTCCAGTGCCAGTGCCACCGTGACTGCCAGTGATCACCCGCCGCACAGTAACAGTAGTAACCCAGCAGCAGCAGCACGCTGCACGCTGCACGCCACGACTCCCCAGCTCGACTCACCCGGATACAATTGTAACTACACCCTCCTCCCTCCCTCCCAAAATCCAACTAAACCCATCACCAACCCAATCACAAACTAACTGGAATCTCCATCCATCTCATCTCATGCATCCATCACGAATACTGTATTCTATTCTATTCTACTTACTACATACCACGAACCACGCACGAAATCACGATCCCCGCCCCCTCACATCCAGCCCAAGTCCCACGATCTCTGAATCATATCATATCGTACCGCCAGCCTGCGGCGCACTCTCTCCCGACCCTCCGACCCTCCGACGTCTGCTGTATGTATGCATTTAATTTGATTCCATTCCAATATCCAGGGGTCCGAGAACAGGGTACCTGAAAAGCCTGCGATCTGAGGCGGTGCACCGCCACCCAGGGGCAGCAGCGGATGGGGCAGCGGCCGGGTGTGTGTGATGGTGATCACAATCTCAGTCTCAGTCTGGCTAAAGTCTGGTTTGCCGTTTGCAGCGCGTCGATAAACGCGGGAAAAAGCGGGCAAAGGCAAAAGCGGGCAAAGGCAATGTTATGCGAGCGCGATATTTTTTGCGGATGATTAGATAGAATAACAGCAATGCTTCGTCCGCGGGTTCGTGCTTTTGGTATGTGCATAATTTGTCTAATTTGCGTTGTATACAGTATGACTAGAACTGGAATAAAGGGACTGGGAGTCGACCGCCGCTGCCCACTGGACAATGGGGAGTCCCTAAATGTAAACCATCGGAAAACCTGATGTTGCACGGCCTTAACTTTCTCATCGAGTCTCGAGGGCCACTACGAAGGCTTCATCGAGAAATTAGAGCGCGAGATAATGTGACCACGAATGCAACCCGCGTACGCTTTACGCTTGAAGTTGAAGGTAAGTAGAGTAGAGGATCTTGGCAGACGTTAACCCCCACTCCCCGGGCCAAGTATCAGCTGCATCGACCACACGCTTACGCCGCGAAACACCGGTCAATTATAAAAAATTACAGTAATTGTATGTACTACCTCAACCTTGTCTCTAATTAGAGTAAGCGCGTATCGACTCGAGCCCTGAAGGCTGAAACACCGGGGCGCGCAATACAACGCGCAACGCGACCGTGACGCTGCAGGGCTGGTTAATTACGAGATACCACGAAACCGAAACCGAATCGCGACTTATAAGTATGAGACAGAAACTGTTTTACTGACCTACGATCGGAGAAGACTTGAGCATAGCGACGACCCTTAGACGTGCGTGCTGAGACGACTCAACTTCGCACAAGCAAGTACATAAGGTTTTCCTGTCAAGCCGAAATACAACGCCAAAAACTCTGAATCGCCCACGCGTTGCAAGGGAACTAATCGCAGTCGTAAACGGCCAAGTCCAGCGCTATTCGTCTCTCAATATGTATGTATTGCCAAAAACTCTGAATCGGCCACGCGACACAAGAGAACGAACACAGTTGTAAAAACGCCAAGTCCAGCGCTATTCGCCTCCCTCTCATTGTGCATTACTGTAATGATATTGCTATTAGCCACGAGCCTTTAAGCATTCTTCGGAGTCGCCTCGTGTCTGTCATTACTCAACACTAACACTAACACTAACACTACGGCGGTAGGGTAGGGTAGAGGTGGCGGCAATTAGGCAACTAGTTATAGGGACGAATGCCAGCAGCGCAAGCGCTAGCCATGAGACTCGAGACTCGAGTTCCAACCCCCGCCCCGAGAGAAATTTGACTAGAAGACGCCACCATCGTTTCATTCTTTGCAAGGCGCATTTGCTGTCGTAAATGCGGCACGTAGGTTGGCAATCTCTGGATTAGTGTGACTGACCTTGCATTCAGAATCCCAGCTCCAACGAGAAGACAGAAAGAAAAAATATACCCGTTGTAATCGGCATATACAGTTTAGTTTAGTTAGAATACTTACGCCTCCTACTTACTTGCTTAAGCACCACCTCGGGCTGTGTCCATAGCTACGCACTAAAAAGTGCTTAATATGTAAGAGTGCACTAGCCTTAATTAGTATTAGTCTGCCGAATTCGTAGTCATCATCATCATACATAAATTTTAAGTATAGCAAGTGCACGCCACGCTAGGGGGGAGATGGTCAGTTCGAACTTGCTATGTGCTCAGGGTACTGAGAGCGAGAGAGACCCAAGCTGCAGTCATCCGTCCATCTACGATTCTATCCGAGCGACGCCGACATCAGTGGATATAGCCTCGCACGTACGACTGCCAGAGTGGAGATGTCTGATGTATCCACTGGCAGAGACCTCTGTAGTTCAGCTTCTGGCTCCGTTGTGAATTAGATCGTGGAGTCTCGGCTCTAAGATTGGCGGACCAGGCTACGGCCCAGGCTAGTAAGCTGCTCGACGTGCCGGCTGTCTTATTCACTGTTTCGTTCAGAATATAATATAATATGTACCCTACCATGGGCGTTCGGGGTCGTCGGGGCTTTCAGATTCAAACCCAGGATTAGATTATAATAGCTTATCATTAGGACAAATGTAAGTGTGAAGATTTCCGATTTTCGCGTTGTACAAGAGCTACTTCAGCTTTGTATGAATGTAAAGTTAAATTGAATATGTACAGAATCGATTACTTGACGACGATGTAAAATTTTCGTTCCCCAAGATTGGAATAATTAATTCTCGCAAGTCAGTAATACTTATCTCCATCCGAGTCCCCATCTCATCCGAAGCAGGGTAATTTGATTTTTATTCAATGGAGAAGACTGGAAGTCCTACGACGTTGGGCTTGTCCTCTGTACAGGATTCCTTGTTCAATTCGCCGGCTCCAGCCTGCACGACCAAACAAATCTCGAGAAACCTAGACTCTCGAGAGCACTTGAACGCCCATCTCATCAAAAGGGGCAAGGCAACTCCATTACGTGAACGCGATTGGCCCAGAATGATGCATATCAGGGGCCTAGTCGCCTCGTCTTCCCATTTGTCCGGTGTCTATGCATCCAATCCTATCACGGGGGCACAATATAGCGTGCTGATGGGATCCAATTATCCAAGCGTCAATCTGCGAGGTCAAATGAAGTCAAGGACCGGGTTAACTCCGCCGCTGATTTTCAGGTCCACCCGCCATGCATTTTGCCCCTTTTCTTCAAAGCTCATAATAGACATAGGAAACTTTATCATTGCGGACCATAAGTTTATGTCTCGCAAGCCGATCACGAGCTCAGTTATGCGGCTGTAGCGCTTACGCAGCTGGGCCCTTGGGGCAAGGGGAGGTTGGGGTTATATGCTGCGGCATTACCCTCCTTCTCACATCCCTTCGTAATTTTCGTATAGATTTTGTACGTATTGCGGAGCCAGGTAATGCTCGCATAGAGCACGCGCACCGGAACGCTCCAGCACATTACATGCAAAAGTCTCCGATGTCCCCAGCCCTGCTCGCTTACAATTGCATAATCAGTGACCACTGCTGATGAATTATCTGTAGGCGAACAGATGCAAGCACATCATACATATAAATGCATCATAGCATCACAGCATATCTACATATGGTCAATTTTCAATTAATCCTTAAGCTGCACAAAGCTTTCACAAAAGGGAACACTTTGATGATTGAGCTTGATCCTTATCTCGAGAGTGATAGGCGGATGCAGGCCGATAGACACCGCGCGTTATTAGTTGTTTTGTTATTATGATAGCTAGCCGCATTAGTACCGTGCCGCCGCAGGGCACAAAGTACCGGGTCCAAAACAAGTGTACAGCATTTAGCACGCTGAATGAAAATAGGCATGCGCAAGGGACGGGATTCGTATTAGCGCTCGTTTACTCGAAGAAAGGTACGAAGAAGAGTTGTAACGTTATACGATGGGATACTGTGCCTTATGATAAGCCCCACTCTACCAGTATGGCTACTCCACAACTCTATTTCACTACGGCTCCGAGATCGAGAGGACTGACATCGTCCCATACCTTCCCGGGACATTGCCTGAAGCGGCAATGGATCAGACCATTGAGAATCTCACAGCAATCCTGGTGACTGGATTTCTCTCTAAGTGAGAAAACGGGATCTTCGTCCTCTAGAACCCCCATTCGCAGGTCCGAAAAAGCAACATGGAAACATGGAACATCCCCACGGGAAACGCGTGCAAAGATCAGTGAACCCATGCGAAGCTCTCCACGATTCGTTGGCTATTGTATTATGTTTTTCTTGTTTTGTTGAACTAGCAAAGTCCAGACGCAGGTGCATCGCTCGATTGACAGGCCAAGCTCGAGACCTCGAGGCTCGATGTCTCGACAAAAACTTTGACAAGATGACAAATGAATCTGCATAGATCCTGCCATCGGCCTGTTTTGCGATCCGACGCAAACGTACACTGTCTTTCCCATTCTCCCAGCACCCGGAATAACTTCTTAAATTAGGTTCTGAATTGCCCATAGATCCATTTAGTCTTCACGTCGACTCTACTTTGGAATTTGTAGGGGAAACATACGGAAAAGCAACGCTGCTGAGTGTACGAATACACACGACAGAAAACCTACCTCAAGCTCTCTCTCGAGTCCAGCAGTGTGCCAGATCACGAACGAGCTACTGATCAAACTTCGAAAGGACATGGCCCATGGGGTATGGGAAAACGGCATCTACGTCAAGTGTCGTGTGCTTATTTTTAGCCATGGTTGACATTGAACAAGCCATGGGACCACTGTCAAATGGCTGTCTGAGAGCACATACTTTGACCAGATACATCAGAGGGAAAACACAGATCTATTATGTGCAATTAATTGGCTTACCGGATATCTGAGTAAATGTGTTTCCAGAGTTGACATTGAATAATTCAGTCGCACATTACAATTTACCACTACTGTGTGCTTAACTATGTCGTGTGTTCACTTGGGACAGTAATTGGGAAGAGATAACAAGCATGGTAGCTAGTTCGAGACCGAAACAGCATACAGCAGATGGTTTTTAGGTTCCCACGGGCCTCAAGAACGGCCACGTATATTTGAGTTTAACATCCGAAATCATCGTCCCTTCATGTTCGACCCGGATCACTTCTGTCAATAGTCATGTCATTATAACTGACAGAGAATCTCAGAAACGAACGTGGACGGCGGGATTTTAGAATACCCTGGCATCTTAACTGCATTCTGATCCATTCGAGAGCTTTCTTTCTCAGATGAAGTGCATCCCGAGAAAATATCAGCGGCCATCGTCAGGTGATCAAAGTGGATGATGGATTTACACTCGCGTTGTACTGTTCTGATGGTATTTGCGACTATCTCCTCGTCGACCTGTCGAGTTTTCAGAAGGCTTCTTTTGCACTGTTGGATAGCATGGATCGACATGGACGCGAATCAAAGAATCTTCGACATAATTGACTGTCAGCGACAAATGGAACCCCAGGTAGGATCTAGGTTAATGTGCGCGTCTCATTTAACCCTTCTATGGCCGCTGTGGCAGACTATGCATACTCTA